>CAJGYO010000796.1:0-123795 GCA_904845875.1 Miscanthus lutarioriparius | reverse complement strand
ATATATACACACATTATATATATACTTCCATATCAAAGCTACCAAAGTAAATACATCCATACATACATATAGATATGCATATGTCTGCGTACCAAAACTAACCCACAATTAAATACTTACGTATATATATATGAAATATATATATACTTTATATCAAACTAGCTCTCCCCTTAGACCGCATGATAGCATCTTCAGGTCATGCACCTACTCACCTTCTTACCCTGTCATTATGGGTGCATTTGATCCATACATTTACCATTCAAGTAGATGGCACTTAACCTAATATAGCACCCATTATAGGCGAGAAATAAAAGTGCAAGAAAGTAAACCCCCATAGTTGGTAATAGTTACTTAAGGCCACCTAGTAGTCCTTAAATGAAGCAACTAGAAGTTGTCACTACCATAGTTTGCAAATTAGTTTGACAAACTTACCTATAGCTAAAGTTTTAGTCCAAAATAGGCTTTTAAAATCAAAACTTTGTTTTAAAACTATGTACATGATAGTATTATGTGGCAATCTAGCTCGATGCCCGTTAGTGGAGCCATAGTTATACAGATCCTTCTGTTTGTCCCTATTTAACTGCGTTGGCGTGCGAGATGCTCTCTTATATAAACCCCGTTAGTCATGTAGGTGTCACAGAATGACCTCGGTAAAATCAACTACTAACCAAGATCGCATGATTAAGCAAATACATCACATACCATGAGTTGAAAGGAATATAATGTTACAAAGAGTTTACAAATAAATAATACAAGATTGAGTTCAAAAGCTGATTATCCGAAAACAACATAGTTTTTCATGATTTACAATAACATAGGTTGAAATACATTTGCTAGCTTTCAATGACATCCTCCAACAAAAGCATATCGATGAGATATAATTACGAAGTCGGCGAGCCCACCAAGCATAGACATCCCTTTAGCGGGATGGAGACCTTCACCTACAATAGGGTGGGATAAAACCCTAAGTACTCATATGTACTCGGCTAGACTTACCAGCGGAGAAGTAAAAAAAGACTCTCAAGGATATGAAAGGCTTATTTCGTGGAGTTGGTCAGGATGGCATAACTTTTATAAAAAGAGCATTACTATCATTAGTCCTTACTTTCCATCTTTTAGTCGATTATTTAGCATCAGGTATGATTGAAGCTTATCATAGATAGATTTTGCACCTGTTACATAGCAATCACTTAATTAATAAACATCACAATAGTAACCATATACGGTTTATCCTATATGTCATCAAAAACATCATCTTCCATCTAGAATTACTACTTATAGAAGGAAGCACAAACAAGTTTCTCTCTATCCCGAGAGAGACTCGCATGATTCCAATTCAATTCCAAACAAATCGAGGGTATTCCTAACACAAAACCCTAGGCATACACCGCTATGGAAGGCGCCTTTTAGGTCACTTTTTGGTACAACACAGAACCAAATTTGTGGGACCGATCATTTTTGCACCCCTGAGGCCAGCGGTAGAACGAGGTTGCTCAAGCCATGCACCGCTTAAGTGTCCGAACAGTGTCACTTCATAGGTCATGCTTGCCCATAGCTATTCACTCACGCTCCGCTTGGTTTTGCTACTAAGCGAGATCAATTTTACGGCTTGAGTTTGGAGGCTACTTTTGGCTTCGGGTGGTCGTAATCAGAGTTATCGGCTGAAACTAAGTGAGAGGCATGCATTCAAATGAGTGATGTCCGGCTAAACGTCACGGGTCCTTAATCGACACGCACGGGATCAACATAAGTCATATCACCATCAACATACAAGATCCCGCCCGTTCTCCATTTATATAACATCACATGGTTCTTTTCCATGATAGTGCAAATATAGCTAAATCCGTGGATCGTGTGTCACCCATATCTCGCGGTGTGAGGAAAACACCCGACTTCACGGATCTAAGCATGGCTAAGCATAGATTGACTTATATACTAGTAAGGGTACAAGTATTTATATCTTTGGAATGAGATCCACCAACACCATCTTCGAGTTCAAACTCAGGCATCATTCCTTCCGTGGTTCATCTAAGCATTACCCTAGGTGAGATACAAATGAAGTGCATGAATCGAAGAATGGCAATATGAAATGCATCACATAAAAGCATTCAAGACAATCACAAGGTTACACCTCAAGACTTAAGCACATAGAGAGGCTAATAGTCATATCATCAGAGTGCCGAGTTGCTCTCCTTTCTTGGCGTTACTTTCTGACTATCAGCAGATCTCCCTCAAGGAAGGAGACTAGATCAAGACGTCGTTTATCATGCCTTTTGGTGCATACTACTACACCACTATGTCCTTTGGACTCAAGAACACCGGGCGACTTCTATCAAAGGCCATCTAGATGTGCCTTGACCAGCAGATCGAGCCACAACATGAAGCCCTACATCGACGACATCGTTGTCAAGACCAAGACCACCAGAACAATCTTATCAGTGACCTTGAAGAAACTTTCTCCAACCTAAACAAGCACGATGGAAGCTGAACCCTTCAAAGTGCATCTTTGGAGTTCCATCCGATATCTTCTTGGGCTACATCATCGGCCTTCGAGGGCATCAAACCAAACCCTAACAAGGTCTCCGCCATCACCAACATGAAACGCTACCGACATCGTCGAGGATATCTGGAGAGAAGCTTACCCAATTTGCATGGCTATGTTAAGCCGCTTCATCTCATACCCTAAGCGAAAAAGGATTTGCCTTTCTTCAAACTCCTCAAAGGCCTCGGCGTTTCTCCTGGTAGAAAAGCGGAACCACGACTTTCAAGCAGACAAATCATTCTTAACAAAGCTCCAGGTCATGATCTAGCGCTTCCGGATGAAACCCTCCCCGATCTACATCCATTTGCTACTTCTCGGCGTAAATCGACCTTTTGCTATATATCATCGTCGAGCGAGGAAGCTAGACACGCCTACAAGGTGCAATGTCCGGTCTATTTTTATCAGCGAATAGCTTAATGAGCTAAAACTGGTCTATCCTCGGTACAAAAAGCTGTTATATGCAATTACGATTACGTCACTGGCTCCGACATTACTTTGAATACTACAAAGATTGCAGTGGTCACCGAGTTCCCTCTGGGGACATTCTCCGCAACAAAGAGGCCAATAGTCATATCATCAAGTCGTTGTTGGGCTAAAGCACTTACTCCATTGACTTGAAGCGGACCCACCGTTAAGTCACGGTAGCTTGCTGATTTAAATGAATTGAGTGGTGAGATCCAGAACCCATTGCGCCACTTACGACGACCTTTGGATGATGTGCTTTGGCGGCGCCTTAACATCAGCAGTCTTTGGTGCGGGCATTACATTCATTATTACCGACTAAGGATAAACTCGGTATGTTCTCCGCGCCACTTTACGCCCTCAACAACAGCGCCCCGCGGAATGGTGAAGCATGTCTCCATAGTCTCAGTATATTTGTCAAGCTAGGTGTCAAGCGCTTCATGGTGTATGGGGACTCACATTTGATTATAAACCAACTCAACAAAGATTGGTCCTGTTCAATGAGAAGATGAAGCGCATATTGCGCTGAAATCAAAGAAGCTTGAAGGGAAATTATGGTATGAGAGTACCACCGCGTGGTATGAGATCAAAACCAACTAACCGACCAGCTCTCAAAGATAGGATCTTCTTCTTGGCTGTGGTTCCACGGGGTTTCGCTCAAGACCTCTGGCACCATCCATTAAAGGAGAGAAGGAAGTTGAAGAAGTTCTTCTGTGAGCGCGGTTGGTACTTGTGGTACCTTGGCGGAGTCATTGATTGAATGGGCGTTCATCAAATACCTCACCATCACCGACATGAGGAAAAGTGCCAAGGAAGGAATCTTTGAAGAATGCATCATCCAAGATGATGGTGTGAAGCCACTGAAATTCACTTTGTGGTTCCTATGGCAATCCGCATTGGCCGAGAACCACTGTGCGGCAAAGCTTTTCAAGTAGGTTTTCTTGGCCCATGGCCATCTTTGATGTAGAAGACCTCATTCGACGATGACGTCGAGGATGCTAGTTTTTGCCAAGCAAATACATGTCTGAAGCACAAGAACTGAGACCATCCAAGCTTCTGACCATTTTTCATCTTGAAGGATTTGGATATGATCGGGCCTTTCAAACCAGTAGCGGGAGGATCCCCGGTATGTATCACGTCGCCATTGATAAGTTCTCCAAGTGGATTGAGTACCAAACCGCTCATTTCAGCTACTTCGCAAAAAAGCGCGATCGAGCTCTTTGAAGATATCATAAACAGATTTGGTCTCCCGAACAACATCATCAATTGACCTCGTAACCACGTTTACAGCCATCATTTTGGGACCTGCAAAGACGGTGCATATCCAGATTCATCGTTTCCGTTGCTCATCCTAGAGCTAATGGCTAGGTCGAAGCGGGCTAGCGTTATGATATTGGCAGCCCTCAAAAAGAGGCTATATTAGAAAGAAGAAAAGCATCTGGGTAGATGGCTCAAAGAACTACCGGCTATGGTCTAGGGACTACGCACTCAAGCTAGTCGCATGCGTGATATCTCCATATTTTTTGGTCTATGGCTGAGAGGCCATACTTATGTGGATATTGCCTTAGGGCACCTAGAGTGGAAAAATTATGATGAAGAGCAAGCCGCAATTGTTAGAACAGAAGACATTGATGGGGCTGAGGAGAATGCACGATCACTAGTGTTCGCATGACCAAGTATTTAGAAAGGTTTGCGGAGAGTACTACAACCGCAATGTCAAAGGTCGTTAGATTCGCGATCAATGACCTCGTCATGTGGGAAACAAAAACCGAAGGGCTACACAAGCTAACTTCCCCTAGGAGGGCCCATCCGTAAGTCAAAGGTGTCACCCAACGAGGTCTTATCGCCTATGTGATTTAGATGGAATCGATGTTCCTAACTCACGGCACCTCGAGCACCTTATCATTCTATCCTGAAATGGCACATATATGTATTCTTTACTTTATGATTAATAAAGTTACGGTCTCCATAATTTGCCTCCATTTTTCTCCATTATAATTTCCACTTCACGGTTGGCAGACTATCGCCCTCCATGACAATCTCAATGCGCTGTAAACACGCCCGAAATCGCTGAACACAATTTCTCCAAATCGCCGAACACGATTTCTCCAAATCGCCGAAACACGATTTCTCCAAATCGCCGAGCACGATTTCTCTAAATAACCAAACACGATTTCTCCAAAAATCGCCGAATATATTTCTCGAGATCACCACAAACTTTTCTCCTAAAAGCGCCAATGATTTTGTACTCCAAATCTCCTAACATACCCCGCCGATCATCGGGCGGACACATTTTCTTTTGTTTTCTATGGAAAACCCGGTCTCGATCACTTCCTACTACGTGCGAGGGGCTCCACGCTCTACACATTATGGTTGGTCGACTACGGTTCCTTGGTCACACCTTATTCATCCTACACATGCATCGTACTATGGGCTAGCCAAGGCCTAGACACGAGACATGAACTAGCTGCTTTCGGGACGCCACTTTAACTTCGTTTTGTCGCCAAATTACTCAATTAGCCGCGAGAGCAACATGCGTTTTGCTCTGATCTCTATGGAGAAAACCAAGGCTCACGATATCCCCCTACACGTGCTATGGGCTCCGTGCTCTAAATAACGGTAGTCGGCTAGGTTCCTTGGTCACGCTTTGTTTTCCTACTGCGTGCACAGCTCAGCGCTTGGCGTTCACTGGACTATGGGCTAGCTAAGGCATAGAGTTTAGTGAAAACTAAGCTGCTTTCGGACGCTACTTATATTATGCATGATTGCATTGGGTTGTTAATACAATGATTCTTTGTCACCAAATAAAGCAAGTGATACGGTGATAATATTGAGCAGTCGTTAAAACCGCCAACACCGCTGTTGCATAAACAGGTCTATATTGCCGGACGAGCATTTTTCTTGCATCTTCAACCTCATCCTCCAGTACTTGGGTTTCGCGTCACTCAGCAAAAAGTCGACAAATCCGCCCCCTACTAGCTGGGAGATCGGCGGTTGGGTAGTGGGACGAACCACCGCTAGGGCATGAGTTGCGGCAGTCATAGCGGTGTCGCGGTTGAAGTTCTTGAAATTCTCCATGTAGCTTTGTACCTCACGGATGATGGTGTCGACCCTTGCTGCTGCCGTCGAGGCGAGTGCCGATTCCGGTCGGCCATGATCCAAAGTACGATTTTATTGCGGTAATTACAGTGTTGAAGTTGTCTTTTTAGACCTTGGCTTCCTGCACCAGCACATTGACATGCCTTGGATTTATGGCAATAATCTGTGAGCATTACAATGTTACGTCATGCCGAAAAACTATTTCAACGAAATTCCGACCAGGAGGTGTTTACCTTTCAGCTCCTCGGCTGGTTGTTTGCTCGCTCTAATTCTTTTGCTTTCTCTTGTCGGTTGCTCGGCCAGTGCAGGCGTCAGCTGGATGAGTTCGCATCTTGCTCTGCCAAGCAAAATAGTTATCACCAAAAGATGGTTGCTCAACAAATACAAAGTACATTAGCTGATATATCATACCTATTTTCCGATTGGTTATGCTATTGAGCTGCTGGTTTTTCTTTTCCAACTGGTGGAAGCACTTTTCAGTTGTTCCGACACAGCGACCAGCTGCTTCGGATTTCTTCTGCAGCTGCTCGGATGCAGCTACCAATTGCTCCGGACTTCTTCTGCAGCTGCAATGATGCGGCTGTCAACTACTCGGACAGAACTCCTTCTAATGTTCTAGGTCCCATGAATTGGACTCCATCAGGTCTACGCTTCAGCTGGGCCCTCTGGATGTTCTTCTACGATAGGTTCATCGCCTCCCGGAGTCTTTTTGTTCTCCTTGGCAAAGGGGCTCCATCCTCTTTATCAGTTGGTGCCGCTACTCAGCTGTTGAGGTTATCCCTACGGATGTACAATGCTAGTGATAAACTTGATCTTCAACACCATTTATTAAATATTTTGGTTGCAGTACTAACCTCGATTTGAGTCATTACTCTAGCTACAGCGGATCTCAGCCTCTTCATCTCCCTGGTGGTGTTTTCCTCCTCGATAACTACCACCTCTTCTCTACATTTTGAATTATCAGGCGGACTGAGGTTGAGGCTCGGCACCGCTTCGATCTCCCCAACCTCGTCCTCTTTGACCATGGCTTGAGGCTCCTTTGAGGCTCTGTTGTTGGAGCGATGGTCCGACCATCCTGGCGTCACTTGGGGTGGTACAATTAGCTCCCAGCGGCCGTCGTCGAGTTGTTTCCCTAGCCACCGGGCGCTTCAATGGCAACCGCAGCTTCTGCTCCTGAAGTACCGGCGTTTTCAGTCATAGCCTCGGTTAGCCATCGCCCGACCACGCTTTGTTTTTTGCGCTAATGGTTCCTCGTCGCCAGGACCACCGGCAGCGATGGCTGACCCTTCTTCAGTTGCTAAGCTCTAAGGGGACTCTAGGGCCAGGGTCAGTCGATTGTAAGTCCCTACTGTGGAGTCCGGGCCTCGGTGTTTACACTTCAAAATATCGACATGTCGATTACCCAAAAGAAGTCAAGGAACAACATTACTACTCCAAGACAAAGATACTTATGGTTTTTCTTCTGGTTCAACTTCTTGGGCGGCCGTGCCTCTGATCTCCCAAAAGCGCCTGCAGCGTGAGTACATTTTAGTGCTTTCTTTGGGGAGGTTCCGCTCTTCTACAGCCAGACCACTGCTCTGCTTGGTGCTCTGGAGCCCTCTCTACATGCTGCTCTCGTGGTTACTCCCCTTGTTGCTCGGGGACTCAGTCGTTGCTCCGCGGGACTTCCGTCGTCGGTTTTGCATGACTCTCCTTGCTAGTTGCTCGGGGACTTGAGCAGCGGTGTGGTGGCTCCTTCATGCTTTCGGTGGATGCGCTATCAGGTCTTCGTCATCTTGAGACCACTCCAACACCCACGGTTCTTCGTGGTCGAGTGGCTGGTCTTCCTGGCGAGATCTTGCCTAGTTTGTGGGGCCATGAGTGGTGCTGCAGTTTTCTCCTCTTTTCGAGCCGGTTCGTTACTGCTGCTGGTCTTTTCCCAGGATTTTCTTGATACTAAAGGGAAGGACTATCCGGCGGTGCTCAGCTCCTCCTCTTGGTGTGGCGGTCGCCCGAGATGTCTACTCCCTTTATTGTCGGCTCTCGTCATGCTCGAAAAAGTATATTGCCCTATCCATGAATGGATCTTTGCATAAGTAAGTTAGTTCCACACTGGCATCCATTGTGGCGATCAATGCGAAATGAGATGGTTACACGAGGAGGTGGATTGGTGTAGTTGAAGGCTTTCATTCCCTTTGGCCGGTGAATGAGATGTTGGAGGTGAATAGCTCACTGGCCCAGTCTATCACTTCTTTCTTCATTAGCCGTTCTGTGTTTTCTACGGTGTACCGTCGTCACCCTTGTAGTCAAAACTTGGGTGGGCCCTCTCTTTCTGAGGTGGATCGTGCACTATGAAGCTTGCTTTGCAACAGTTCTCCCCTAAGCTCCGGGCCCTTAATCAGTCAAGCTCCATTACTTGGTCCATGTCACGCTGTATTGGGTCTCTCAGACCAGCTACTATAGTTCTCCGGGATGTGGTGGACGTCGCATGAATTATTGGGTGACTCTGTTTGATGTAGAACCACCTAGCGTTCCATCCTTTTGAGTCGGTGTTCAGCGGTATGTTGATGTACTCAGCTGGCCATCCCATCCACTGAGTTGTATAGGTACCGCCGTCGACCACCTTTAGAACCACTACCGCCTTTCTTCTTGAACGATAATGGGTGCTGAATAGGTTGAAGTGGGAAGAACACCCGAAAACGCCTCCACGAAATGGATAAAGATCAAGGCGTGTAGTATGGTGTTGGGATGCAGATTAGAGGCTAATCGCCCAAAACTCAGCAGATCCTCGAAAAATGGTGAACGAAACCCCAATCCTCGCGAAATAATCTTCAAATACTATAGCTTCGCTCAGTATGAGGTGTCGAGAAAGGGCTCACCAGCGGTGGCGCCATCGATAGTGATGTGATGCAGGAAGAAAGCCACGCCACCATTCTATTGAGCTCTGCCTCCCCATCTTCGATGGCACCCACCTCATCCTTGGTGGCTCCGGTAGCCACCTTCCTCGGCTTTGCAACTCCTTTTTCGGCGTCATACTCTCGGTTTGGATTTAGATTGGAAGTGAATGCTCGCGTTGATGCGGATTGAAGAAGCGCAAAGAGCTGCGAAGAAATGCGAGGATGGAATGGAAAAAGTGGGTGGCGTGGTATGTGGCGACCTTGTTATAAAGTTTTATCCACCCATTCGCATTCAAGGGTTTTTGGGAAACCATTCTCGTGATACGAGTATCTGGATTCTCCATCAGCAGTTTAGTGGAGCGCAACTGGTTTTCACATAACCGTAGCCCGTCACTCATTTATCGCATTTGTTTGTTGTTACTCGCGAATAATCACCAATTTCTCCGCAATTTAATGAGGCTCAGTAACAAGTTCTGTACCGACCATTACTTCTGATTTTTTCTCCATGGTTTGATTTCTCGATATTTTGCGCCTAGAACACGGGGGAGGTGCTATGCTTGGCTGGTTTTTAGTTATTTCTCTATTTACGACCACAGCACCACATGACTATGTCATCTCTTTGTTAGGCTCGGGGACTAAGTGGGTACACTTCACCTTGCGGTGAATGTGCTTTATCATACTCTAGGGCGCTACGCCGGGGGTGGATGCACCTGCTCGGCTATTTTCTATTATATTTGCTTTGGACCACACGCCACATGACTATATCATCTCACCGTCGGGGACTCGGGGACTAAAGTGGGCACACTTCACCTTCTTGATGAATGTGCTTATTTTTTCTGAAGACTCCGTGCCTCTTGAAGCTAAAGAGGTTATCTTTTCCTCATGGTGAACTCTAAGTGGGCACTTGGCTTACTCTGAAGAAATTTTCAATTACGGACTTGAGCTCCTTACACCCCTTATGGCAAGCCGTGCTTAGAACATGCTGCTCGGCCGAGGATCCATGTTGCTAAACAATGGTGCCTGTTTTGCGATTATTGCTCCTGCTTCTCAGCGACTCATTGTGGTGAATGGGACCATGATTTGGCCTGCTTGGTTTTGGTTTGCACCTGCCGGATAAGCTCAAATGACGGCGTTGCTGCAGCAGGTACAAAGGCGCTCGGGGACTAGCTGTGAAGTGCGACCCGGATACCGCAGTGGATCACATGGGCTGCACCCGAGGGTGGCCGAGCCCACAAGATGAAACAACTATGGGAACACGATTCTACTATAGGCGCCTCCCATAAAACATAAGAATATATCTGAAGATATTACGAGATCTGTTAGGATCGTACAATCCCATGATTCTTGTAATCTATTTATTACTTTCCGGTTATCTCTCGGATCCAACCGACTTGTAACCCTACCCTCGGTTTGTATAAAAGTGAGGCGGGGCCCCCCTCAAGATCATAGCATATCATCGATAGCTAATACAAACCAAGCAGACCACGGGGAGTAAGGTATTACGTCATCTTGTGACTGAACTTTGTATAAACTCATGTGTCTCTGTTGCCTTCTTGTTCTTGATTACAACTTCTTTGCCGATCAATCTACCTTAGAAGTGGGATACCACTCGAAGGACTACCGAAGCGATATTATGTCGACAATAATCCTCACCATACCCTATTATTTGACTAAAACATTCCTACCTAAAATTGAATTGTACCTTTTGTGTTAATTGGATGACAAATGGGAGAAGTTAGTCACAAAGATATAATGCAAGATACAAAGGGGAGAGTGATAATAAAGAAGGAAGGGGATCTTTTAAAAATTTGAGCACACAAGTAGTGGAGAACAAGCTCATGAACTTAATTGTTGCATTTGAACATGCATCTACATATGATTGATTGCATTGCACAAGTTCTAAAATTCAATATACATGCTTGTGTGGTGTATGCTAGTAATAGAGATCGCATGGTGAATCAAAATACTAGCATGCATAGGTGATAGTTAGATATCTTGTGTAAATGTTGATGTGTTTCCATCTGGTACTAGAGCCTATCATATAATGTTGATCTTATGAGGTATCTATTTGTTTTTTGTAATTTACAAGTGGTATCTAGCTACTCATAGTGCTAAGGATGGTACAATTGTGCACTCCGATGGTATCACGCTTCATTGGTCCCTCTTTACACCTTAGCATCATTTGGTATCATTCACTCTCCCACAATTCTATCAATATATATGTGCCATGCTTTGTGCCAAACTCAACTAGCACTTTTGTATGTAGGAGCCAAACCAATTTATGTAACTTGTCCAAATTCAATTCTTGAACAAAATGCTTGGACAAGCAACTCAAGTTCAAATTGATTATATTTCATATCTTTGTGAAGGTTATCATCAATTACTAAAAAGGGAGATTAAGCCCTAGTTTGGTTTTGGTTAATTGATGAAACCTTTTGGACTAATCTTTCACTAAGTGTGTATACAAGAAAAAGGTGGTCCAATCCAAGTCTTGAGGAGCTAGATGGTGATCAAGGAGATGGTGATGACCACAAGATGGTGAACAAGTGCTCCACATTTGAAAAAGGAAAAAGAGAAAAAACAAAAATGGGCTCAAAAGGCAATGGTATAACTATAGGAGCCATTTTTGGTTTGGTGATCAAAGACACTATAGAGAGTGTGATCACATTTAGGATTGATAGCCGTACTATTAAGAGAAATCATTTGTGATTGCGGTTATCAAGTGCCACTAGGTGAAGTCATACATGAACATGCATTAGGACCTAGTATGGACTAACAACCCTTGAAAAAGCTTGAAAAATGCTAACACACGTGCACAAGTGGTGGAACACCTTGATGTTTGCACATGAAAAGAAGGGAAGAAGTTGGAGATGAAAGGAGATGAGGAAGTGCTTTGGGCCCTAGGGTCAAGGGTGGTCGAACATTGTGCTTGGGTCCAAAAGCCAAGCCTAGGCTTGCAATGTGCTAATGAGCTCTAGATCGATCCGGACCTGATGGGCATTAGTCCGAGGACGGCCTTAATGTGATCAGGGCAGGAGTCGGACCTTGCACGAACGGGAGCTGTTACCGCCGCGACAACCCAGTGACTTCGATTCAATGGGGACATGTGGCGTCACGTTCATTGGCACCATGTGGGGTCAGACTAGTGGTGATTGGTCGAGATCACACGAGAGATGAATGCAGACCCGAGGAGTCCCGGAGACGGCCGTGAGTATATCTTGACTAGTTACCCCTTGGGGTCTCTATAAATAGGTGTTGGCCAGCTTGGGCTCCCTACTCTTGGACATTTTGATCAATATTGCATCCTTGTGAGCTAAGCCAAACCCTCCCACTCAATCTCTTGCTTGATTGTGCATCCAAGTGAGTTGGGAGTGATTCCAAGTGCATTTGCATGGTGATAGCATCTAGTGGCACTTGGAATCGTTTTCCATTGTGAGTCTCTTGTTACTCTTGGTGGTTGCCACCACCTAGATGGCTTAGTGCAGAGGAGGAGTGTTGGAAAGATTGGTGATTGTTCTTGGCCACTCCCATTGGTGATTATGAGGGTTCTTGCGCCTATTCCTGTGAAAGTTGGTGAAAGTTGACTCTAATACATTGCTCGTGACATTGAGTGTCCTCCTCTTGTGTTGGTTGTGAGGCACCCTTTGTGGGTTAGGCGTGTGATGCCTATTAGCGCATGAATCTCCAAGTTGAGTGATCGTGCATAGCAGGGACTAGCTTGCTTGACAAGCAAGTGAACCTCGGAAGAAAAATTGTGTGTCATTTGTCTCCATGGTATTCATTGTTGATAAGCTTCTTGGTTTGGTATAACATTCTCTACCCTCTTGTATTACTTTGTTTATATACTTGTGTAGAGTAGTTTACCTTTAGTTAGCTCACTAGTGTAGTTAGAGCAACTTAGTTGAGTGTGTACCATAGTAATCATAGACAACTAGACTTGTGGATATGTGGCTTGCAACCCTTTCTTGGAGCTAAGCGCAACACTTGCTTTTAGCCATTTAGTTTACTAACCACTTGTCTTAAGTGTTGTTGTAGTATTTTTATAGGCTATTGACCCACCTCTAGCCATTTAGGACCTTTCAAGGGAGCCCACCTAACTCACAACAACACACCAAGGAGCAGACTACACCACTAGATAAATAACAGCATCACTCCATGGGCTTGGCCCTAACTAGCTATCTAGAGTTGATTAGGAGAGATGTGAGGGGAAGATTGGGGAAGTGTCGAACTTGTCGGTAGTCTCCCCGAGCTTGTACCTCGACAAACACCAACTTTGTACCTCGACGGATACATTAAGCTAAGTAAGTGTTCATGGTTCTTTTGGTATAAAAGTATTTGTTAGTTAAGCTTTACTCCTTTTTGCTTGCGGTTCATCGTCCATCCTAGTAACGGATACTCTAGTAGAGGGCCTTGATAGAGGCGGATAACCACGATCGATGCTAGAGTAGTAGTCGATAGTGTAGCGTGGTGTCTAGTCTAGAGGATACCTTCGTTTGCCTCGTTCCCCCACGGTTGAGGGGTAGGTGGCGGTGGTCATAGCCTGTGCATCCCCTTGTAATCCCCCATGTTTGGAGTTCGGTATGAGGCTACAGGGCGGGCGCTGGTAGACCAGGTAAGCCGATTACTGAAGTGAGCCGAGTAGAGGTTGAGTTTAATTTTCTAAAGACCCTAAAACCATAGAAATCCATCTCTACCCTTGCCAACTCTATCCTTGTGTTGTCCTTGGACAAACTAGCTAGAAAATAACCGTTCCTATGGAAAATCGATAACCTGAATACTTATGGGTGAAGTGCTACAACGATAATTCCGTGCGCTTGCGGATTATTTACATGTCGTTAAGAAATAACAAAAGGCACCACATTTGTAATAGAGGCCTTGGGCACACCAATATGACTTGAGCACGGACAATCGAGCCTCGGGAGTAGTCATGGTTGATGGTTGGCGATAGCAGCCACGTAGTCATCTTGTCGGGCCAGCGGAGGTGGTGGCAGCAACTGCAGTGCCCCAGGCGAGTAGGCCAATGCATCAATGATGACCAATCACGAGTGCATCGAGGCATGGATAGGGCACCGGGGACACCTCTTTCTATAACAAGGCAAGAGTTGCGACCAGATATCAAAACCTTTGGGCTGCTTTGTACAAGCACCTCTTGACTTAATGTCGGGCGTAAACCATCAATGAAACACATAGTGAAATAGAGTGGGTCATGTTTGGGTGAATAGGCTTTCAAGCGATCATGGAGTTTAGAGAAATAGGAGATGTAATTGGTGATAGTAAAGGTTTGTTTGACATGAAACCTCACGTGAATCAAGGATTCATGGCGATCGCAATCGAAGCGATCATGTATGAGGGCACAAAAATCGGACCAAGAGTACTCTACAATCACGGGACTCAACAGTTGGTACCGAGATGGAAATGGGACCATCAAAGTGCATCTAGAAGACACTAATCAAAGTGATGGTTCTATTGCATACATTTTGAAATACTTCTCGATCTGAGTGCATACCGCCGTAGGATTGTCACCATCGAGCCGAGGAAAAGGAACCTTCGGCCCGAGATGGCTGTGGGGATTGGTGGGGTGATGTGGGTCAAGAGGTGGTGGGCGTGGTGGTGGATATCACGATCAATGCGGGGTGATTGGCAATCCGGCGGGTTTAGCGATGGTGATGGACCGATAACGGTAACCCGAGGAATAGGAGAAGGAGGAGTCGGCATACCCTTCTTTGGGACTAGGATCTAGGTCGTGATGACCCCGGATCCACGAAACCCATGGAATCATTTCAGCGTGGGGCCCAACGACGGGCTGATCGGCTAGGAACGGCGGCGAAGGTGCCGACCACCGTGGTCGATTGTAGGAAGCAGACCAAGTCTATGCGACATTCGTCAAACCACAGCCTTGATGCAGTCGCGCTCCAAATTATGGGCGGTGTGACGAGCGTCACCGAGGGCTCCCCTCCACACTAGGGCGCCCGGGCCGCCAAGGTCGTGATGGTAGCTTCGAGGTGTGTGGCCTTGGCGTCGCACTCATCCTTGATAAGCGGTGACTCATATGGATTCCAGCTCTATTAGGCGCCGAAGTAAACTTCGGCGTCACGGTCGGCATAGTTGGCCTCGAGGAATGCGGGCGGTGTTCCTGATGAGCGAAGTGGATCGGACGAAGCGGAGTTCGGCCGATGATGGCGACATCTTGCGAGCTCATCGGCGTCGGGCGGCAGGAGAACATTCTAGGGTGCTGAGGTGGGAGTCGACGTGAAGAACACTTAGTGAGGCCACACTCCAAATTGGTGGCCGGGTGGTTCTAGCGGTCATCCCTAATCGTTGAAGCAGCGACTCAGGTTGGCCTACTACGTGTAATACGCCAGCGAATCCCTCTCGGGAAGCGCTGAGCATGCCGACACGGACGTACAACCAGCGACTTCGGCGCCATGCCGCATGCAGGCGAGCTTCACTGCCACCTCGCCAGGCCCTAAATCCTAACCCTAGATCCCCGCCGTGAAGCCCTAGAGCTCTACCCGTGCCTTGCCGGCCTGCGCCCGTTGCGGAGATGGCAATGCCACCGCCACACCATGCCGCCATGACCGGCGTTGCCATCATTAGAGCCCATCTCTGTACGCCACCTACCTATACCGATGCAAGTTGGGTGAGGGAGTGCATTGGCGGTGGTCTCCGTCGCCCGGCAACCTCACCGCCCGATGAAACTCCGGCCGGTCAAAGCGCCGCCCGTCTCTGTGTGTATGACCAGTGGAGCCAAGTTGACCA
Source organism: Miscanthus lutarioriparius (assembly GCA_904845875.1). Taxonomy (NCBI): domain Eukaryota; kingdom Viridiplantae; phylum Streptophyta; class Magnoliopsida; order Poales; family Poaceae; genus Miscanthus; species Miscanthus lutarioriparius. Next base: position 108,057 of record CAJGYO010000796.1, on the reverse strand, counting down.
CAGGCCCCATCTGTCAGCGTCTCTATGTGCGTGAGGCTGGGTGTGCTTAGTAGGTGTTAGGGTTTTGTTGTTTTTCTTTTTTAGTAAAATGCAATAATCTTGCAAAATTCATATCTAGAGCTAGAAAACTCAATTTGAGTGAAACCAATTTTGTTAGTTTTGTCTTGATGTGCTCTACCTGATAGCAGTATAAAGTTTACTGTTTAGTAAAGTTTTATATGCAGTACTGTTTATCAAGTTAAATGCTCTCTAAACTTGTAAATTTTGAAAATGAAGCGAGGAAGGTCCAAAAATAATGGTTCCAGTTTTGTTAGCTTTTTTTTTGGCATGTATTAGCTAATGGAAGTGTTGGTTATGATGTAGATGTAATTTTACTATGCTGTTATGATTTATCCTTGTATAGTGCTTGTTTTCATGCAAAAATGATTATGGTAAATATATGGATCTTTTATGCAGGAGATAATTTTCATAGCTTCCTGGTGATGTATTGAATGTAAGACAAATATGAAAACTGTTGTTTGACACTTTTCAATAGGGTAAAACTATTTAATTTGTTTTAAACTTGTTTTTGCTTGTGGTAGCCATAGATGCTGTTCTACTTGTCCAAAAGGCTGAAAATTTTACAGTGAGCTTTTGTTTACATATATAGGCTTCTGTAGTATTTCCAGGATTCTCTGGGTGCATAAAGTAGCAATTCTCTGTTTCACCTTTAATATGGAATAAATAAATAAAGGCATGTAAATAATTTATTTTGGGTTAAACATGAGCTTTTCTAACATGTTTAGGATGTATATGAACTGTTTATGTACTTGGTTCTACCGAGAATTTAATTCTTGTATGCAGCCTGCTTTTTAATTGCTCTCTAGAGTATCTTTAATCTTTCCTAGATTCGCTACCACAAAACCGAGATTTCATGGGGGATATTTTTCGTGGAGGTGCAGTAAATCCGTCATGAAAACCTGTTTTCATGAAGTGGTCTGCAAACCCCACGAAAAATATTCATAATAACATGAGGGTTGCAAACTCTCATGAAAATAGTTAACTCTCGCCAGGAAATATATACTGCAATCCGTTTTGGTTGTTGAATTCACGTTCGCGCCTGAAGAAGCGAAAGACGCAAACTTCATTTGGCATTCGCGCCAAAGAAGAAGAATGGCCCGCGCACTTTTTTTTTCTGTTGGCCCATCAAACAACACAGCCCACCCCAACACAAAGGCAAAAAATCCACTCCAACCCCTATCTCCAGCCGCCCCTGCCTCTCCACCCGCCGCCGCTCCTGCCTATCCATCCGCCGCTGCCCGCCCTCTGCTACCAGCACCAGCCGCCCTCCCCAGCCTCTCCATCCTGTCAGCCGCCCTGCCTCTCCACCGCCGCCCCTCCGCCACCAGCGCTGGACGCCCAGCGCCCGAAGCCCCAATCCCAACGCCACGCAATGCCTCCGTCGCCCTAGCCCTAGTCCAGCGCCGTGCACCGTGGATTAGGGCATCACCACCCCTGGCTCCACTACGGCGAGACTGCTTGTGGATCCGGTGACTGTGCTTGTGGAGGACAACGCAGTGCCCGACAGAAGAGAGGACACCGGCTCCACCTAGTCGCACATGCTGCTGCGGTCGTAGGCTTCAATCGGACTGAGGTAATGAAGCCATCCTTTTCCCTATTTTTTCTGTGTTGTGTGCTCCAGCAATATTTTTCCCCAATTTTTTCTGTGTCGTGCTCTAGCAATATGAGGATGTTTATTGCATATGAAACTGTGTTCTATATACTGATGCACTGGACTTAATTGTTGACCATGGGATTGGAGGAGTTAGCACGAACATCGATCCGGCGCATGTCGGACAAGGAACCGAGGTTTCAATTGAGGAGAGGCAGCACGAACATGCCCAGCCAAGCTTGCAGAAGAGGACTACACCGACTTTGGCGCCAAGGTTGAAGGACAGGCACCACTGCAGTAGCTACATCAACTCCAGAGGGACTCAAGAAACAAGATGCAGCGTTATGATGATGGTGCTGCTTCCTTCAAAGTTCATACAACCTTGAAATTTTTCAATACCGGGCGTTGTATGAGTCCTCGGGGTGTTCATGAGTTGCCAATAGAGAAATATGAGGCTGCTTTTTATACATTTTGACAAACATGCCAGAGATGGATGAATTCTTCAAGTATGTGGATGTTCAATCTGGACTCCTAGTATATTTTATATCTAGTCTGTTCACACTAGCTAACTTAATTTGGCCCCTTAGGAAATTTGAAAAGGAACGTTGGATGAGTTGCACTAGAGGAAGGCTGCTCAAGCTTAACGATTAAATTCTGAAGATGTTGCTCAGAATAGAGGAGGATCGAGGCCTTGGGGAGAGACACAACAATTGCTGGTATGAATATGAAATCCTTGTCCTGTTGTCTTCTGCTTATACTACTAAATACTGCTACATCCAAATGTGAATGTCACACACTAATTATTTCACATATATCTAGCTGGCCCAGGTTTCAAACATCATGTAACTTCATTTCATGGTCTTGTAGGAATATAAATTTGGCCCCAAGAAGGCTAGCACTTTGAACACATATGCTGTAATGAAGTCTGGATTCAAAAAGGTGGACAGAAGTGGAAAAAGCTCTCTATTCCCAGCCAGAGAGCACAAACCCGTTTTATGTACTTCACTCAGTTTATTTTGCATGGTTCCAACCTTGCCGATTGTATCTCAATTTATTTTTGCATGGTTTAAACCTTGATGATTGTATTTTTATATGATTACAGCCTTGCTGATTTCACACATGCTTCCCTCTAGTATTTTTTTTAGGATGCCTACAATGCAAGAACACAACTTGATGAGAATTCAAAAAATTGGATGTACAAGCATTGTATTTCATGGAACGTGGAATGGCCCATGGCATGCTATGCCAATAGCTGATGGTTGTGTGGATAAGCAAACACTTGCAGCAATTACTAAATCAATCGTTTTTGTTCAAGAAACACTGCTGCTTATCAAGCTGTAGTACATGAAAATGAGCAATTGAAGGAGAGAATGATACACTGAATGAAACAAACAAGAAATTGAATGAGAATAATGAGATTCTCATTGAGGAAAATAGTGTTAATTGTGAGATGATGCTGGTAATAATCATCTCTCTCCATGTTACAACTTACTGATCATATGCATTGATCTCATGTGTTTGCACATCAATTTCAGAGACTTTTCAGGATCTTAAAAAAGCACAACCTGCCGATCTGATGGACCGTCTAGCAAATATCGATGCCCGTCGTCATCATGTAAATTGTTTTGCTGAAAGCAGAGATTATTAGATAATAAATAGGTCAAGACTGCTGTTCTATCCATGTACTGTAGGAGTATGTCAACATCCATGTAGAGTAGTTGAGGCTGACCTTGTAGTTATTCAACTACTATAACCAGTGTGTGATTGGGCTGCTGCTTTCCTGTGGAGGGGAAGCTGGCTGCCAACATATAAATGGTATTATTCATGCTTGAAATTGGTAAAACAAATGTGAGTCTAGTTCTTGGATATATCCTTTACACTTGCTGCTTTGGTTAAATAAATGTGGCAACCACCTGCTGTTTTGGTTTTATTAGTACATATTAACCTGTATCTGGTATGCACACAAGCATGAACTTAGATATACTCCTTTTTACTTGAAGTCTAAGACCATGATTGATGTTTTTCAGGTTTCTGAATCATCACATGTCAGCACTAACCCACTTGAAATGCTTTGTCTTGGTAATTTTGTGGACACTGATGATGATGATGATGACTACGGTGAGATGAATGACAGCAACAACTATGATGATGACAACCATAGTTGTGATGACTTTGTGAAGATGATGGTAGTGATGACATTAGTGGCGGCGAAGATGTCGACATGAACAGTGTTAATGGAGGATAGCATCAATGAGGAGGATGACAGTGATGATAATGAGGATGATATCAATGATAATTGATGATGGGAGTAAAACCTGAACATGGTACCATCTTACTTTTGGGCTATTTTGATCCAAACTAATGGATGCTAGGCTTATTTTGCTAACCCACGACCATAGGTTGAAACAAAACCTTTTGGTGTTGTAGTAAGTCGACCTCAAAGCTATGTGGGTGTTGGGACTTATGTTAGTTGGCTATGACTATGAGATAGTATTATTGCCTTTCATCATTGTAATGCTGGAGACTTTGTGGTATGTTTGGTGTGCAATTCATGGATGCTTTCTGATATGTTTGGACTGAAATCAGTTGATTATATGCATGTATTGAAATCTGATTATATTTGGAATTTGGATTGAGAATTTTCCTTGTTGGTTAAAATAGTTTCCTAGAGGTTTATACTCTCATGAAATAAATGTTCCTGGATGGTACCATAAATTACCATGACAGTTTTGGACCCCAAAAACCATATTTCATGAGGGCTTGAACATGTTTTCCTGGTGGTGTCTCCGTCTCATGAAAACTATATTTTGTGATGGTTCAAACATATTTTCGTGGTGACATCTCCCTCTCACGAAATACTATATTCCTGTGAGTTTTGATAACATCACGAATTAATTTCATGACGGTTGACTCCCTCTCACGAAATACTATATTCCTGTGAGTTTTGATAACCTCCGCGAATTAATTTCATGACGGTTGACTCCCTTTCATGAAATACTATATTCCTGTGAGTTTTGATAACCTCACGAATTAATTTCATGACGGTTGACCCCACATAATACCGCCATAGAAACACCCCATCATACCTGGTGGCGCTAACATTTTCATGGAGGTGACCATCAGGAGCGTCCATACGAAAATAAATCGTGGCGTCGACTCTCATGAAATTTGAATTTCGTTGGCTTTAATACCGTGGCGCTCATGCGTGAATGGTTGGCCCTCACGAATCGTTTTCATGAGGTAAAACTATATTTCATGACGGTTTTCCACTCTCACGAAATCTCAGCTTTCTGGTAGAGATTACTTGTTGAGTGTGAGCTAAATGTTTGTGTTTAGTTACTTAAATCTGATTTAGGTAAGTTGTTAGCTGCAGGTTTTAGACCCTTACTGCTAATGAACAATTGTATCTTAGATTGCTAGAGCGTGGTGAGTGTTTCTTTTCTCTTCTCGAGAAGAGATATGCACCTACTCAGTCAAATAAATTTAATCTTGATATCACCTCTTGCCACGAGACAAACTTGTTTATGTTAGTAACATGCTGATGTTCATATCATGTTACCACAAGCCCATGTTGCATCATATCATTCATGTCATATCCTATGCATTCCTTTTATTCATATATGTATTCATGCAATAGGATCGCGGGAAGGGTAGGCGCTGTTGGAGTTGAAGCCGTGGGAGGGAGAATCCACCGGAGGACCAGCAGGAGGCCCCAGGAGGAGACATGCAGGTCCAGGACCAGCTACCCGAGCTAGTGCCGAACCGCCCCCACTAGCTACCTGAAAGGCAAGCCGGAACATATTAACCTCCACGCTTTATTAAAAAGAACTTGAGTCTTTATGTTTGATGCATTAAGTTATAGGAGTTGTTTGAAACTTGACAAGTATATCGCATAATTTTTATGCTCTTTTTGAATTTCAAATCAACTTGGCGAGTATCGCATAATATTGAGCCCACTGCCCAAATTATGACTGAACTCCATCAAATCATCAGAGAGACTATGAAATTGCACCCAGACCTTCGAATTTCATATCTCCAAGCTTGTTGCTCTCGCTTTACTGCAAAGACCATTTTAGCTTTAATAAATGCATTTGGCTTCTGCGAGAACCAAACGTACATTACGCCCAAGTCAGCTTCCGACAAAAAAGTAGTATGAAATTCATTATCTCCCACTCTATCGACGATCCAGTCCTAGCTACATGATAGTAGTGTGACAAGCTCCGCTTTGCCGTGACCCGAGCCACTGACATAGAACCCTCAATGACTGCTAACACCTGAGCCACTGACATATAAACCCTCAATAACTAACACCAGAGCAACTAGGGTTACAATAAAAACATAAATTCTCAACTGCGACACCACACATGGTAGTGCTATTGGTCATACTCCTTTATTAAAAGGAGCGCGCTTTAGTAACATGATTATCGCCACATATATATTATCCTAAATCCTCCATTACATGTCCTTTAGTGAGCTAATCTTCTTGCCGTCCTAGATAAATCTATAACTCAATCACACGTGATCCAGTGAGCATGAATTTTTTACTACAACTCAAGCATGTAATGGTTAGCTCACCATAAAAATTTCACCACAATTGGACCGGAGAAACCACAGCTATGAATTCATTACAGAAAAACATAGATCCAAAGTTACAACAAAAACTTTGTGCTAAAGCATAGTATATCATATGTACACTGTGTAGATGTACTCATATGGAGTCCAACACAATTGGATTTTCCATTTTATAATTTTTCTGTGATTTACTATGATTTTTCAAAGATTCACCGAAATAAACATAAAAAGCAATTCAAGGTTACTTAAGATCCTTCATTTTGATCCCCTCCACTCTGCATTTAGCTTTCCTGCATATATTCACATGCTTCAGGGGAAATGAACAGGCATGGACCTAGAGGGACACACTTGCATATAGCAAACTTTGCCATAGAAACAGACTTTCCCTTACCATATGTTTAGACGACCTATCTGCTTTTTTCACTGAAGATTTTTTTTAAATAATTGATTCATTGCATGCGGGCATATACCAGTTAAGGTGTTACATAATTAGCAATTGATATTAGGACCTAAAAGCAATTCATCTTGTTTGTGTTTGTCATATCCATCTGTATTTCAAGTAGTAGAGGAAGTCTGAAAAAATGAGGACAAGTAGCGTATGACTTGTTGACATGTTATTGATTAGATGTAGATATTATATACAATTTGAAACCTGATGATTATATTATTTCTAACATGTCTTTTATTTTTCTCGTATAGTTAATATTTAGCTTTGCGTATAAAAAATGTTAATGAAAATGAGTGAGTGATGTTGGCAGCCGTCAAAGAAAAATAGTGTACGCTAAAAATAGTGATCTCAATGATTTATCTTTGAGAAACTTGATGTTGATCACGACACGTTATCTCATGAAATTTTTTGGTTCCCGTAACAACGCTGGGCACTCAACTAGTAAGTAAATAAATATACAGACCAGAGACAGTGAGAGTCCATTGCTTGCGACGGCGACAGAGACGAGCCAGGGTTCCTTTCATTAATGCCCAAGTCAAAGTACAGTGCTCTCTTTCTCTTACCACCGTTGGCAAAACTCCATAGCTAGCGCCGTCCGTTTCAAGACGCACCTGCAACATCTCGTCGACGAACAGGGACAGGTTGTTCCGGCAGCTAGGGTTCACACCGCAGCTTCCTCGTACCTACGCTGTGTGTGCGAGCTGAGCCGCCGCCCGCCACCACCAAGCTCAGTGCACTCGCCCGCAGACTCTCACTGCGTCCCGTACCGTCAAGGCAATGCGTCAAGAAACTTTCCGGGCGCTTAGCTTATTGCACCGTTGGTCAATGACCTGACCTGCACTGTCTGCCGGTGTTGTCGTCATATCCGCAGGCGTTGATCGCACTCCGCAAGTCAGTCCCTGTTCCGACGACGACGACGACGAGAGCTTCTGAATGCGTGTGCGTGTCGTTTCTGTGTCCAAAGAGGCAAAGATGAACTGAACACAACGCAGGACTAGGACAGCACCGGGTAGAAGCGCCCGCCGCACCGTTGACGTCAAGCAATGGGAGGCTTTTGCCAATTATTAAAATAGATCCGCCAAAGCAAGTAATAAGAAAACAAAACATTGGCCAAAAGAATCCAAGAATCCGAACTTCGAATGCATCCTCTCCAAAAAAAGTGCGGCTATCAAAACAAAATTCTCCAACATGACGTATTACGGCCGGGCGTATGTTTTCAGATAAAAAAAAGAATCGGTACACGTGTCAACGAACGTGACAAAATCCGGCAATAAATTCCCAGTGCGCTCGACTGCAGATATGGTTTTTTACAACAACGCGTACTCCATATATATTAAAACGATTGGACAGAGTACAAGGATTTGGGATTGGACGTCCCAAAGAGCAGAGGAGTAGCACCCGTGCTACTAGAAAAGATTCAACCGAATGACTCAAATAAAAAATCTATCCTCTCGGATATCTGTACCGCTCTTGATGAAGATGATCTATCTTTCTGCTGGAGAAAACACTGCGTGGTGATGACCCGTCGGGGCGCCTCGCCACGACCGAGACATCGAGGATCCTCATTGTTGCACTCCGATAGCACGGTCGGCGCACCCTCATTGTCGATCGGCTGTGTCTCTGAGGATTTGAGATCTTAGGTCATAGTTCTTGTATGAGCTTCACCTAACTCAAGATGCTGGCGCTACTTCTCCTGATATTAAATCTGAGGACCGGCATCGATGAGAATCGGCGGTCTACCGAACACCAGGAGTAGCTTTGCCACTTTAAGTATTTCCATCCAGCTGAAAAACAGGAACCTAAAAACAGAGAACAAAACCAAATGGCTGGGCACGTGGATGGGCTAACACCAGGGCCTGTTAAGCAAGCTACTTCTGCCGGGCTTATCAGCCATGGTATAGTATTTTTCTCTCACAACAAAACAGCGAAGAAGCCCTCAAGCGAACAAGTCGTCAAAAGAGTAGTTGCAAGTCTTGCACGTGGCGTTGGTGGCCCCACAGAGGAAAGGTTGGGAGAAGTCAAATTTTTTTAAATAATATTTTTTAAATGAAAATAGCAAATCTAGAAGCTGTTATAGGCTTTCAACCTGTCTTTCGAGGTCAAATATGCGGTTTTTGTGGGTGGTGGAACATCTTGTCCTTCTTCTTGAGTGCTTTGTTCTTTGGTTGCGGACATGCTTTCAACCTCTCTTCGAGGTCAAATATGCGGTTCTGTGGGTGGTGGATGAATTCTTAATGCGGGTAAATGGCAGGTGGATCTACCCACCTAGTGAAACTACTGATTGTCCTCGTCTTTGGAGTTCTATAGAATATGTAGTCTTGTTAGTATGTAATGAAGATGATTAAATGCGGTAAAAAGCGTAGTAAGACTAACCCATCAGCGAGGGCATCTAAAGAATTGGCGCCCTCCATGAAGGCCACCATCGCTGTATACTTGGACTACACAGTTGTCACCACAGCAGCATTTTGGCCAGTCTTCTTTCCTGTTATCATATGGCGCAACCCACTAGGTGGGCGAAAATCCTTCTTACCTTGCAATGGGAAGTTTTCTAGTGGATCTGGGTACCAATCTGGGCCATAAGATCCTAGCCAAACCACGAGATCAGTTCCTTTCCCTTTCCCCTCTGTGACACACACGCCATTGGTATGGACTCTCTTGGTTAAGTGGCTTTATGTTTAATTTTTAAGCTCGGTGGGCACGAACATCTTCGACCCGTCGATATATAGCAAATGCTAGAGGCGTGGGCTTTGTGGCTCGATGTTAGAATTCACTGCAGTGTAGCATGCAGTGTTCATGTTCATACTCACTGAAAAGGCTAAATAATGATGAAGTGACAACTCACTACAAAGGCTATGTACCATGCAGTTATGCGTAGCATGCAGTGTTGATGTGATTACTCGTGGAAAGGCTACATCCTACATTTGTAGTGCCATTAAGTGACCTGACCGTAGCCTAAAAGCCTACAAAGCTAGGCAGCGGTGACATGAAAACTCATTAAAAAAGCCTACACAGGCAGGCGTTGGCAGAACCTGTCGGTGGCTACTGTTGATTCAATGCGGTTGTTGTCATTTTGATGTGAGTACTACTGCGAAGCCTAAATAATGATGAAGTGACAACTCACTGCAAAGGCTGTGTACCATGCAGTGTACGTACCATGCAGTGTTGATGTGAATACTCTCTGAAAATGCTACATCCTACATTTGTAGTGCCATTAAGTGACCTAACACGTGCCGGAGAAGCCTACAAAGCTGAGCAGCGATGACATGAAAACTCACTGAAAAGCCTACACAGGCAGGCGTCGAAAGTTATTGGAGCATTGCCTCCATTAAATGGTGGTAAATGAACTAATATGGTTGGAGGCATCAGAAATTTAGGAGTACACTAGTTTACATCCATGCAAGCCTACAACTATACAACTAGTACAGGTCAACCAGCCTGACGCTCACGCTTGACTGCCTATGCTCCTCGGTGATGAACCTACATCGTGGGATAAGTGAGAGTGCAGAGGATGGCGGTGTGTGTGCCACGAATTCGACTCTGTGAGGCTCGCGTGCCCTCGGTCGGCTGAGTCGGCGGAGCACACGAGAAAAACTGTGAGGCTTGGCCTCATCAGGGGCCCCTAAGGAGGAGTGTCGTCGGTGTAAAGGTCCCAAAGCTGCTAGTACCCATCATGTAGTCATTGCAAGAAGCCGTCCACCTACCCAAAAAATTATAAGGTCACATAAACCATGTTAAGTACATAATGAAAGAAGAAATCGGAAGGTCATCGTAGAAGTACCTAGGACTCCAACCGTCTGTGCAGAAGCGAAACGCAACGTCCTCTAGATCCTATATGTTGGAGGCGGAGGTGGAGGTGGAGCTGGAGCTGGAGGCACACCCTGCTGCCCGTGAACTACATCCGTGGTGTGGCGGCATGATGCTTGGTGTACTCCGCCATGCAACGTTGCCCCGATCGTCCAAGAGGCGACAATCAACTCCATCATACCAACTGTTAGGGGTTCTGCTCGAACCACTCTGCATATGAGTATAGCTCGTTGGCCATGTCGCTGCAAATATCTATCTGCAAAGGCGAGCACGTATTGTTGCATGAATTGTTGTGACTCATTGCCAAAGTAGCGATAGGACAAAGTAGTTTACCAATTTACTTACCGGTAGCATGGAAAGCAGCTAGTGGCTCGATCGCGAGCGTGTCGGTGATCTCGGGCTCATGCGGCGTGGCCTGTACCCGGCACGAGGAAGCAGCAGACGCATGTGGCTCCACATGAAACCAACGCGAAGTACTTTCATGATGCGTGGCCTCCTCGAACAGCCCACCTAGGTCGTGCATGTCGGCAGCCACCTCTACCGAGCGCTCACCTAAGGCATCACCCTATCCACCCAAGACTGCTTGAACTCTATAGCTTGACCTTTTCTTGAAATCCTACAATACAATTAACTTTGAATAAAGTTGTACCAGCATCAAGAAGAAATGTGAATACAACGAGACTTACCTGTGCGACCTGTCAAGCTGAAGTCGGGGAAGGGGGAAGACCTGCATGCACCCAAACTGACGTGCCACCCGCTCTGGACAGTATGGCTCGGCGAAGATGTCGAACAACAGTCGTTTCCTCATGCACCACAGCTCCTGGTCACAGTAGCACATCTCTGACAAGCCACGCGAAACGCACGGAAGTGTATGTTCATGCCTATGTATGGGGTCCACTGAACCCTGTCCGGTGTGAGTTGGTCCAGCGCAGGCGATATACGCATTATGCGTGCCTCTACCCATGGTTTTGCCCACCTCAGCTGCGAAGAACAAACTTAGTCAACAATGAAAGTACAATTGGAACATAAGTGAGCAAATAGTATAGACAAAATACTTACATCGTGACACACCAGAGTGTGCCCATTGTTGGGGCATCGAGCTCGTCGGCCACACCAACCTCGTCGAAAGCATAGTGGAGATCCTCAAATGCGGCTCATACGATGCAAGGGTACGGCCTCGATATCAAACCACTCGAACAACCACAACATCACCAACAACGGACAACCAGCGACGTACCTATCCTCATCCTACGAGTGCAAGCATCGCACAAAGCCCGATACATAGCTGCAAGCACCGCTGATCCCCAACCATACTGCAGAATGCGCCTCAAGTGGTGAGTATGCTATCTGCACCAGCGTAGTGGACGAAGTGCTTGTCGGCCAGTATCGTGGTGAGAACTGGTGAAGATTACCTAGCTGAACAGCCACAGCAGGTCTGCCTCCAAGTGTCGCTGCACTGCGTCCTCGTCCTCCATGAGCCTCTCCGCCACGCGAACTAAGACAACCATGCCTTTGGAGGACCGTGGCGGTCGTGGAAGCCGAACTGCTCAGCCTCTCTGTCCCTCGGCTGCAACACGTCCTAAAAACACTGCAGCACCTGGTCCTCCCAATCCACGGCACTACTACAGGCCGGCGGGGGCACCGGCGATAAGTAGACCGAACAGCATGGCGATGTCCTGTAGAGTCACGGTGACCTCACCTACTGGTAGGTGGAATGTGTGCATCTCCGGTCTCTAGCGGTCAACCCAAGCAGAGGAGTGCACGGTCAACAAAAAGCGCGAACTCCTATGCCTGTAGCCGGTCCAACCAGGCGGCGAGAAGTAAACCAGCAGCACGTAGCCTATTGCAAAGAAAGAATATTAGTTACTGAATTTCACCACGAAAACACGAGCGTACAAGGTACAAAATACACATACCGTGGAACCCAGCGCTGGTCTAGTATCCACAACTCATCATTGAGTGCGAAGGCGGAGGCTGGTGGAAGCTACCCATCCTGCAAGTTGGGCGGTGCCTCTAGTCGACAATAGGGTCGATCAGCTCCATGCCCGCCATCCTACAAAAGCAAGTCATGTTTAAAAATATAATAACATATGAATAAATGTCTACGAATTTAGTTGGAAATTCATAACAGTACATACAATGCTACGTGCTAGGGCCTTGTTGAGTGGCCTGCCTTGAGTTAGCGTTTTGGAATAGGCCGCACATCCGTTCCATCTAGTAGCCAATTTGTGAAAGTACGCATCACAATTTTTCGTGAGATGATTTCCACCACAAGCGAGGCAAAAGGGGCGCTTGTCTGAAGCCTCGGAAGTATCCATGTCATTCCTAATCGTCGACTCTTGCGATGTCCCTTTGTGTCCACCCTTTGTTCTGCATTAGGTGACCACTAACGGTCCAAGTCATTAACTACCTTAATGAAATCAGCAACGGCCCTCAACCTCGAAGCTCACCACACCATGTGTTAAATACTGCTTCCTTTTGAAATAATCTGACACAAAAGTCATCAGAATGTTGGCTTTTCCACATGCAACAAGCACATGGGAGCATGGAATATGGTAGAACTTGACTTCTGGCATGTGCACTCACACTTGTTAACCTCTGGCCATAACTGACACTCCATAGTTATATCGCTTGGACCAGTGCCAAGTTCGCCCTTGTCACGCAGCATGACTTCATACACAAGGTCCTGGTTGCCAACAGGAAACACCCTATGCAGGGACCCTTTGGCACTCTTCTCTTCAAGGTAAGCAAAAATCTTCCAACAATAGGTCATCTGTGGATTCTGAGCGACAGCCGCTGCCACTTGACAATGCTCTCACAGATACAACATTGTGCCCCTCAGGATACCCTCCACAATTGCAACCAAAGGAAGTGAACGTGTACCTTTGAGCACCCAGTTGTAAACCTCAGCTAGATTTGTGTCATTATGCCATAGCGAGCACCATAGGTATCATGCAACAAGGACCACTTCTCGACGGGCTCCTCTTTAATCAAATCAGAGAAACACTTTAAAGACCTGCCCCCTTATGTCGGCGAGTCTTGCTTTTAGCCTCATTAGGATCTGGAGTAAGGCCTTGCGGCTCCTCATCTCGTGCCACAATAGGTTGACGACGCACTTCATTCATGTGACTTGTGGTCAGCTCGTCTAACCTTTGCCAAAGGAAATCAAATTTCTTTCTCTGGTTCTGCTTGCATAGCCTCTTGAACAGATCCATCAGGCGCTTGCTCTTGAACTGCTTGTAGAAATTACTACCTAGATGCCTCACGCACCAGCGACTTTGTATATCTGGCCATTGGACCTCTGGATCCCTACCGTTCTTCAATTTATCCACTGCATTCAATAAACCAGCATTACAATCATGCAGGACACAAGCATTCTCCCTATCTTCCACCAGAGCTCGTTTAATCAACTCCAGGAACCAGAACCAGCTATCGTTGTTCTCAGATTCAACCAGAGCGAAAGCAATAGGCACAACCTGGTTGTTGCCGTCAACCCCTATGGCTGTTAGCAATGTACCTCTGTCTTGTCTAGTCAAGAAAGTGCCATCCACACGAGCAGAGGTCGGCAATGCTTGAAGGCCTATATCATGCACCCGGAGACCAAAAAGCTCGTTTGGGACACGATCTCCTTCCACGTTGATGTAGTCATCAATATCAATTATAGTCCTATGGTTTTTGGCTTGAATGGTTGCTGGAAGAGTTGACGGTGGTGATATGAGTCCTTGTAATTACGAACCTCTTCTCCAAGGGCGACTATTTTGCTCTCCAAGCCATGTCATAAGACATCTCATAGCCATATCTATTCTGAATAGCAAGCATTATCCGAAATGGGGACATGCCAACTTTTTCAACGATCTCGCCGTACATTACATTGGCCGAGAATTCCACCGTCATGTTCTTATGCTTTATCAGCATTGTCTGCAGCAAGCAACTATGTGGTTGAACAATAGTGATGATCAAGTTGGTCTCCGTACGTGGCATATGACCATGAACACGCCAAGTACAACCTTCGGTCACAAACTTAACGTCCCACGTGGTGGGGTTAGAAATAAGCACCTTGAACTGCTTCTTTTCAGAAAAAGCCCACTGCCGAACTACGTGCTGTAGATGAACATTGTCATGAAACATCTGGCCTTGTCTGACCTCGATCTTTGAATACTCCCACGATGAATGATGAGCATCATCGACCGTCATGCAATCTAGTGCTATGTGAGCCCAATCCTCAGGGATATCGGCCTCGTCGTCAAAGCTCCAACCCGTAAATTCATCCACAAAGGCATGGTGCTCCGCGTCGTCAGCCTCCATCTGTTCCATGATTCTTTCGTCCTCCTCACCCTGGTCAGCTTCCATATAAGGACCATACTCTTACCTTGTCCATCCTATGTCGGGTTACGAACACTTTGATCATCATAAACATAGCTATGCTCAACATTTGCGGCCTCTAAATTGTCGTCTGCTTTTTTGTGTTGCTACTCTCACCCTGCATGCAACCATCCGAGAACTCAACAAGCATGATGTTGCAATAACGACGCTCAACGCCTTGGACACGAGAAAATGCCACTTCTTCATATTCTTGGCCTCATACAACTCCCACATCCATCCATTCTCCTACAATTTAGGCACCAACATAGTAATCCTACAATTTAGGCACCCAAGTATTCATGTAGCCAGGCTAAAACTTGTTTCCAGCTATAATCTAGCGGGGATTTCAGTTCTGTGTCAAACACACTGAAACTACGCTAAGGTCTACCCGCTATCCCCATATCTGATTTCACCGTTGCCATGGTATATTCTGAAAGAGACTAAATCGATTCGACATTCACAGTAGCATCGTTCAAAGCATCCTGTCAGTTAAAAAGAAGTACCATGGCAACCTACTCTAACTAAACAAAATAAACTAAAAAACTAACCTAACCTATCTCAAACTAACAACTAAAACTAACCCTTAAATTATCTGAAATCCAAAAACTAGCCCAAACTAAACTAACAACTAAAACTAACCCTAACGTACCTCAAACTAATCTACAACTAAAACTAACCATAAAATTATGGCTACAGAGTTAACCCTAAAATCTAATCTAACTAAACTAAACTAACTAAATATACTAAGTAATCAAACTAAACTAACTAAAAAACTAAATCAAAGTAAACTAACCTAAAATTAACCCTAATCTAAAACTACAAACTAATCTACAACCTAAACTAATAAAATCTAACTAAAGTTACTAAAAAAAAATCTAAATTAAAAAATGCTCACCTATCGGCACTTGGCGGCCGAGGTGGCGCTCCCCACTGGGACAGCTATGGGCCCGTGCGTTGGGGCGGGAGGCGGCAGCGGCGGCGCGAGATCCGGCCTTCCCGGCGACCAGCAGCAGATCTGTGGCGGCGGGCAGAGCAAGCGCAACAGCCCGGTCGTCGTGCTGCGAGAGAGGCTGCGAGAGAGAGTGCGAGAGAAGGAGCCGCAGATATTTTAGGGCTGTTGGCCGATTAGCCAGTGGGTCCAAGGCCTGCCCGGCCAGCCCGAAGGCCGACACGGTCCTATCGACCATCCAGCGGGCCGACAGGCCTGTCGGTCTGGCGCTGTGCTGAGACAGGGCCCTCCGATTGCCGACCACGGCACAAATCTGCATTCAACGGCGAGAGACTTCTACTTCTCGATTCTTTTTATCCAAATGTTTTTTCAATTAATAATTAAAATACTATTATTTAAAAAATTTCAGGAGAAGTCCACGAACACAGCCGGCGCCGACCCGTCTCCACGGTTCCATGGCGCCCGTGCCGCAAGCCCGTCATGGCCGCCGCCGCTCCTGGGTAAAAAGGCCTCGAAGCAGAGGCGCCGGCGTTGTCGTCCATGTCATCGAGGCGTCATAGTGCCAGACGGCCTTCGTGCAGCGAGCGCGCGCGACGGCCGTAAACCCGCGAGACGCGGCGCAGCCCCAATAAAATCGCGTGTAAGGCGCAGGGATGAACCACTTGTGCACGCGCAGAGGCTGCAGCTCTGCTCGAACTGCTCAGATGGCGAGCAGCGGGGTTGCAGAGTAGCGCGCAATCCAGCGGATGGACTGTGAGCACCAGGAGATCGAGCTGAGTGGAGGGAGGGCATGAGGAGGAACGCCGCTTTTATTTGGTAGGTTTATTTATTAGATAACTCGGCTGATTATTGTTGTTTTGGCTGTTTGCAAAACAGTTGGTACAGTAGACTAGTGATTTGATTTACAGAGAAAATAATAAATATTCGGTCATCAATGTTGCAAAAGGTGTTTTAATGCTATATTGATCAAATTATTTACGACCGAGTCTATGGAAAAATCTGATACTTGTCTAGTGTTTTCGGTAAATGCAATTGTACCGAAAACAGGGGGGCAACATGTTGATGGCATAATTTGGCTGGAGAATATGTCATGATCAGCCAAATCATATATGTTATTGAAAATTAATCTAAATTAGTTGACACGTTGCTTAAGAGTTGTAAAAGGGCCAAGGGCGTTCCATGCTGGAGTATATATACATATGACGAAAGAAGAAAGCAAACAAGGAACAGGCCAGATGACCAACACGTATCAGGGTGTGTGGAGATGATTTCTGGCAAGGAGCGTTCAGGGGATAATTGTGACGTGATTATACTGGAATTCACATATGAAGAGAGACCACAGAAGAATTCGGAAGGGGGATCGGAGAAGGATTTTGCACCAACTAATTATGTGGCTGGAAGGTACAAGTTATACTTGGATTGGCTGTGGTAGTATCTGGTACGTCTCAGGTGCAACGTCAACAAACAGGAGGATTAGAAGGATATTTTATTCTGTTTCCATACGGAAGAATACTCGTATATGTATCCGACTCCGCTGGCTCGTGTACTTCTCCTAAAGACCATGCGGACCCATATATATTATGGGGTGCGGCCAATTGTTTCTTCATATACACAATCGACTCAAAACAATCTACTATTACCATGTTTCTTTACTTTCTTTGTCTACTTTTCACATTAGGTCAGTAGCTATGCTTTTGCTAGTTTCCCGCAAACAAGCCCCATGAGCTCGGCGTCATCGAGTGCCATCCATTGCTGTTCTTGCTCATAAAACAGCTGGCCGATTCTTCGTCGTAATCGAAGAATTTATCTCTTTACTGGTTTGCTTGGAAACTAGTCGTGACGCTTCTACGAAAGTGAGGCAATTTCTCATTGGCGACTCCTGTGCTGATTTTCAAGCGTCAACAGGAACCAGGGACGACCCACCTTCCTCTACCTGCCAGCGAGAGCGGGGCGGGGGCGAAGGGTCCGGAGCAGGGAGGCTGGAAGGGGATCAGAGGAAGGGGAGAACTAGCATAGGCCTACTACTCACCGCGGAGTCTCAGAGGAAGGTGTTTGGATGTCTCGGACGTTGAAACGATGGCAAAGCGGAGATCACAGATATGGTTGGTTTGCGAAGACATAAGCAATACAAATCATGCATATACGTTTCCTCATACATCGGCACTACCTCATTACCAAATGTCGATGTACAATCAGCAAGGCCAAACGAACATGATAAGTTCGGCCAAATTTGATGAAGCATCACGCCATAATATTTTTGCTAATATGCAACAAGATATTTCACATATTAGTTCATCGGTAACAAATTATCAATATAGATTACCACAAATTAGTATGCCAATGAATAATACATATGACTGAAATAATAGCGTTTCGGTCAATTATTTTGAGCCATCAGCTGGTACACCAAATGCTAATAGACTAGAGGAGGGTGTAACGTTTGGATTTTCGTCCTCACGTGCAATACCGGATGATTCGGACACATTTGCAGAGCATGGCAGGGTCAATGAATTTTCAGCAAGCATAAGTACGTCTCCATATAATATTGTAGCACATAGTATGTTTCCTACACCACCCCAAATTGCCGAAATTCCATATGGTTCATGTTCGGAAACTCATGTTAATGATCAACAGGTGTTACAAGTTGGTTCCACATCTAGTCAGTCTATGACAGAGCAACATTTGGAGCTTAAAAAGCCGTGAGGGGCAACTTGATGAAAAGCTAAGATCTGCCATGGAAACTATTATAGCTCAAGCACGTAAGGATGTTAGGAAGAATTTGGATGCTTGCCTTGTAAGTATGGGAAGAAAACCTGTTTTTCAGAAGAACTAAGGCCGGCTGTTATTAATTTGTAGGCTAATAGTGAGAAAAAGGGAAGAAGCTCTGCCAATTAATGAAATTAGCAAAGGCAAAATAATAGCGGCAGATGTGGACAATAGTTCGGCTGTTGCTAAAGCCGAACAAAATCATACTTGTTCTAAATCCATTATGTCTAAAGAGTCAAGCTTACAAAAACATTTCAAAGCGCAATGAGGTAGCCGTGCTTGATTTCTCCGAATCGATGGACCTTTTGTTTTGTCATCTGTGTTCCATGCCCTAGTTGATGATTTTCATGAAACACAACATAAAGCCGAACAAAATTCGGTTGACAAGATGCATCCAGATGATAGAGCACAGGATCTTAAAGTCAAGGAAATAGTGTTGGAGAGCCATCAAAAGAAAGGAGAGGTGTCATTCAACTAGAACAACACCGTCCTTCTCCAACTTATTTAAGAAGGTACCATCTACAAGTAATTTACCTATTTTCAATCTGATCATAAATTTGCATTTAATGCATACATTAGTGATTCTATGATGAATAATGATAAGAGATCGATTGAGGAGTGTAATTTACTTGCTAGTAATATCTCAAAACATATCGGCCAATATACTAAACAATCTAGAGGCCCATAGTAGCAATTTATTAGAGCTAAAGCTTTCCCCATTATTTTCTTCGAGTCTGATATTTGCATGGGTAGCTTTACTTGTTTTACACTCGGTTTATACTTGGTCTAAAATGAGATATAGGTTATGTAACTATTTTGGATTTAAAGATGTTAAGGCGAGGTTGAAAAACATTAAAGAGGCGGATAATATGGAAACAAAATATCATTCTCAATTATCGGACAATAGAAATAATACAAGTAAATGTGTGGCGAATGGTTCGATGTCAAATCTGAACCATTAGTTTGTATAACATTAAAGCTGTCTCCACAAAAGAATCAGCTAAAGAAAATGAAGTACACTTTTGATACGACTTTATGTGATCACATATTTGATATCTTATTAGAAAATCAGTACATTAGAATAATTGATCACCAAGTCAAGCCATCGATTAAAATTTTAGAAGAACAGATATAATGCAAATTAAATGGCATAATTCATTTGATCATAGCACCAATGCTTGCAATGTATTTCGTCGAACAATACAATAGACCATTGATAAAGGTTGATTGAAATTTCCGAGCACTCAAGATTGCATTAATAATTCTGAAATAAATTTTGAGAAGTCGACCAACATAAATAGTAAAAGTAGGAAATCTGGTTTAGTTTTGGGAGAAGTAACAGTAGCTGCTGCTGCTACACCAATGAGTCAACTAGATTCTGAAATTGGTCCTTACGTTAATATTAGTAGTAGTCCTGTACAAGAAAACAGTACAGCCAAAGGCAACAATGCTTCAGGTTAGTGTACAAATTGATCAAGAACAAAATTCCATAAGCAATGCAGCAAATGGGATAGCCGAGGAAGTCTTGCCTTGCTCGGATTCTAGTACAAGCTCTCCTGTGCATGTGTCAGTTGAACAGAGTCGTGTTATTTCAGATATGGGTATTAGTGCCTCAAAAATAGCAGCTACGGATAATCACGATGACAGTTCGGTTCTTTATTTGACCAAGGCTGAAACAGAAGTTATGGCCGAACTGAATTGTTCAGACATGTCTAAAAAGAGTTGCTGGAAATTGTAAACACTCAGCTACTATTGGTGAACACCCAAAGTCTTTTGAGGAAAGCATAAAGATTACATCAAGCACTGGGGGCATATCGAAGTTAAACCAAAGGCGGCTTAAAAAGCGAAGCTTTCTTTCAAAGAGCTTGTGGCTAAAGTATAAAAGAAGGCGGATGCAAGGAGTGCTAGTCGGTCAAATAATTTCAAGCAGTCAAAATCACATCAAGACGAGACTTTGGTGGTTTGAATCGGCAGCAGGAGAACCTTCACAAATTGATGCCGTTTCAAACATATGGACAACCAATGTATATGCTATGGGGGTATCCTCCGGGTATGTCTTATTCTTATCCATCTTGGAGTTGTTGCAATACATGGATGCCTTATTCTCCTATGGAATATTATCCTTTCTGTTCGAACTGGGCTCCTCCAAGAAGATTTATATTTAATCGAAATCTGAACAATGACCGTTTTAATCAAAGAAATCGGTCTGGTCCAAAGAAGAAGAGGCAAAGTGGTTAAACAGGTTTATCAGATCAAAGAAGATAGAAGGGTGTCTCAGAATTCAAGTTTATGTGAAAGCGAAATGAAAGGCCGACCAATAGCAATGGAGAAA
Organism: Miscanthus lutarioriparius; assembly: GCA_904845875.1. Lineage (NCBI taxonomy): Eukaryota > Viridiplantae > Streptophyta > Magnoliopsida > Poales > Poaceae > Miscanthus > Miscanthus lutarioriparius. The sequence goes on along the minus strand of CAJGYO010000796.1, from coordinate 87,173 downwards.
TACAAAGTGCATTGGCTGGAAAACTCGTTGAGCGAGAGGGAATAATACAGATGCGGTACCATTGGTGCTTCAAGTGGCACGCAAGCCAGAACGGAAGGTCATGGTAGAGATATCAATGACAGAACAATTATTACATGGATGAGTTCTGACTTGCAGAAAATTCAGGATGTACGGTTAGCTGCTGCCAGCAATGTAGCTGTAGTTGATAGCAACCCTGTAAACTATGACAGCTTGATGGCCGATCAAAGTTCGTACAGATCAGGCACTGGGACAGGACTGCATGATAAGCCAAAGATACAAAGCATTAAAAGAAAGGAGTAACAACACCCCAGAAAAGAAAGGAGTCAAGAAATAATTACCTCGCCAAAGACTTGCATCAGGTCGTCAATACCTTGGCCCATCCTATCATCCATATTCTTTAGCCATGCCATTAGGACCAATGTCATGGAGTCCATCCTCAGGTATGTCGTGTCCTTATAACCCCTGGATGCAGTCGTTATATCACGAAGGATATCACCAAATCACCAAATTATTACACATTTGATTGATTAAAATTGTTTTTGTCAATCTACAAGCCGAAATATTTAAGGGTCAAACTTTGTTTTGTTCATGCATATATTTATTTCGGTTATACATGAGGATGGTAGTATATGGCCGATGTTTTATTTACATTGCCTTAGGATTCGATTAGTTGAACAGCATAGTGTGGTTCTTTTGTTATAGGTTCAGCTACTAGTTCTTCCAACTATCATGTTAGTCAATATGGCCGAGTAATTAGTTTTGGTTTGTTTATTAAGTAATTCGGCTGTTTAGTTTCTTTTTGGCTGTTTACAAAATAATTGGTAAGTGGCCGATTAGTAATTTAATATGGCGATATTTGATTATCATTGTCCTTAGAAAAATATATGACCGGCGTTGTTTTTAATTACAGTGTTAGTATAAGACATATGGCTATATGGCCGATGCTTTCTTTACCATGGTCCTGAGATGCAAATTGGCCGAGCATTTTAGTACTGTTCATTTGCTGGGCTGGGCTGTTAGTTCTTTAGTTATCATGCACAATCCATGTGGCCGAGTAATTGATGTAGATTTATTTATTAGATAATTCGGCTGATTATTGTTGTTTTTGGCTGTTTGCAAAACGGTTGGTACGGTAGACTAGTGATTTGATTATGCTGGAATTCACATATGAAGAGAACCACAGAAGAATTCGGAAGGGGGATCGGAGAAGGATTTTGCACCAACTAATTATGTGGTTGGAAGGTACAAGTTCTACTTGGATTGGCTGTGGTAGTATCTGGTACGTCTCAGGTGCAACGTCAACAAACAGCAGGATTAGAAGGATATTTTATTCTGTTTCCATCGGGAAGAATACTCGTATATGTATCCGACTCCGCTGGCTCGTGTACTTCTGCTAAAGACCATGCGGACCCATATATATTATGGGGTGCGGCCGATTGTTTTTCATATACACAATTGACTCAAAACAATCTACTATTACCATGTTTCTTTACTTTGTCTACTTTTACGCATTAGGTCAGTAGCTATGCTTTGCTAGTTTCCTGCAAACAAGCCGCGAGCTCCGGCGTCATCAGAGTGTCATCCTTTGCTGTTCTTGCTCATAAAATAGCAGGCTGATTCTTCGTCTTAATCGAAGAATTTATCTCTTTACTAGTTTGCTTGGAAACTAGTCGTGGCCTTCTCTGAAAGTGAGGCAATTTCTCATTGGCGACTCCTGTGTTGATTTTTGGCGTCAACAGGAACCAGGGACCAGCCCACCTTCCTCTACCTGCTGGCGAGAAGCGGGGCGGGGACGAAGGTGCGGAGCAGGGAGGCTGGAAGGGGATCAGAGGAAGGGAGAACCGGCATACGGCGTATTGCTCACCGCTGAGTCTCAGAGGAAGGTGTTTGGATGTCTCGGACATTGAAACGATGGCAAAGCGGAGATCGCAGATATGGTTGGTTTGCGGAGACATAAGCCTGGCGTCAACGTCATCGTGGCGAGTCTCGCGGCGACACCGGCCACCACCGGCCTCCGCCCAAATCGCTGGCGGCTGCGGCGGGTAGCAGGCCCCGCCGTCGCTTTCGCGGGAACGCTGCCCTGCAGCCACCACTGGCGGTGATGGCGCACCGCGCCACTGTTCTCACCTCCTCCGCCTCCAAAGCTGAAGAGCACGGGAACGGCAGCGGCGGCGACGGCGAGCGCCACGGTCACCACCGGCGGACTGACAGCGATGCCGCCGCCTGGTCTTAAGCGTGGCGGTTGCTCGACTGTAGATATGGTTCGTTTGTGGAGACACAATCCTGGCGTCAATGTCATTGTGGCCAGGGTCCTCTGCGGCGGCGCCGGCGGCGCTGCGACGGGTAGCCCGGCCCCGCCGTCGCTTCGTGAGCCGCTACCCTCACGCCACCACCGGCGGTGATGGCGCACAGCGCCACTGCTCTCACCTCCTCCACCTCCAAAGCTGAAGAGCACCGGGGAATGACAACGGTGACCACGATGAGCTGGGCGCCCACGGCCTGCAGGCGGATTGACATACGCACCGCCGCCTGGTCGTAAAGAGCCGTGGCGGTGGCTCGACTGCAGATATGGTTGGTTTGCGGAGACACAAGCCTGACATCAACTTCATCGTGGCCGGGTCCCGTGGCGGCACTGGCTACCACCGGCCTCCGCCCAAGTGCGCGGCGGCGGCTGCGGCGGGTAGCTGGCCCTGCCGTCGCTCACGCAGAGCCGCTGCCACTGTGGCCACCACGATGGTGATGACGCACCGCGCCATTGCTCTCACCTCCTCCGCCTCCAAAGCTGAAGAGCACTGGGAGCAGCGATGGCGGCGATGATGAACCGAGCGCCACGGTCTGGCGGGTGGCGGGCGGTGGCTCAACTGCAGATATGGTTGGCTTGCGGAGACACAAGCCTGGCGTCAACGTCATAGTGATGGGTCCTGCAGCGGCGCGGCCACCACCCGACCTCCGACCAAGTCGCCAGCGGTCTGCGGCGGGTAGCCGCCCTGCTATCGTTCGCGAGCCGCTGCCCTCGCGGCCACCACGAGCGGTGATGACTCACTGCGCGATTGCTCTCACCTCCTCCGCCTCCAAAGCTGAAGAGCACCGGGAGCGAGCGGCGGCGGCGACGATGAGCGGACGCCACGGTCACCACAGGCGGATTGACAGCATGCGCTGCCGCCAGGTCGTAGAGATGCGGCGGTGGCTCGACTGCAAATATGGTTGGTTTGCGAAGACACAAGCCTGGCGTCAACGCTGTCGTGATGGGTCCCGCGGCGGCACCGGCCACCATGCGGACACTGCCCAAGTCACCGGCGGCTGGGGCGGGTAGCTGGCCCAAGCGTCGCTCGCGGGCCGCTGCCCTCGGCCACCACTGGCGGTGATGACCCACGGCGGCACTGCTCCCACCTCCTCCACCTCCAAAGCTGAAGAGACCGGGAACAACAACGGCGGCGCGGCGGCAGGCAGACGCCCGCGGTCAGCACGCAGCGACGCTGCCTGGTCGTGAAGCGGCGGCGGTGGTGGCTCGCCCCTGGCCCTGCAGGAACCTGGCGTACTCTGAGTACTCCCCACCGCCGTCGTCCATCCATGGTGCCTGCGACTCCAGCAGCGCCTCGGGCCTCTGCGGCGGCACCGGCGGCGCGCAGGCGGAGGAGGAACTGCGATCGGCGGCGGCGCCAAAACGTGGCGGACTCCGGGAAGTTGAGCTTGGCGGGGCTGCTGCGCGGAACCTGGCGCGGCGTCGTCGTCGTGAGCCAGCAGCGGCTAAACAAAGCACACGTGTGTGCCCCGGCCGCGCCTTCGCTTCTGCCGTTAATCTTACCTGTGCCGCGCGGGCTAACGGAAGTGGATTTCTCCCCGTGGAGTGCGTCGCCAGTTTTAGTTTCCAGGTAGAAAATCCATAGAATTCCAGGCAAGCCACTAGCAAGTACCGCCGCCGGCGCTCGATCGGGGCGGCTTTTATTTTACCTCGTCACTTGAGAACGGTGGTAGCGATCGAGTTGTGCTTTGCCACTAATCATTGACGCGCCTTATGCATCATCGGCCTGGATCATCCTCCTAAGCTTGGCCCAGGTCGTACCAGCACGTGTACGCTAGGTGCTGCGCGTGCTGCCGGCCGCCACCAGCAGCTTACAATCGTCTATTCATCTATCGCCTCCGCCGCCGCATGCTGGACGATCGAGCAGGTACGAGCTACAAGTTGTGGCAGGCCACCTAAGCGAACCAAGTAGCACAAGCATCATGGATTACGAAATGGCTGCAGCTTACGGTTCATGCAGCAGTGTGGCTTGACCCCAAGTCGGTCTTCCACTAGCCCCACGTACGGGTGACTCCATTTCTTCTTGATATAAGATGCATACCAGACTGATAGGAACGCTCTGCTTATCCGGGACTTGACCACAAGTCATCCTGCCGGGATATATATATCAAAGTGTGGGCTGTGTTAAACTCGTCAAGCGCAGCAGTGGAATTTGAGGAAGCAGGGTGCTTGAGTACCGCTCGATCGGTGTTAATTTAATTAGTTTGCTACCCCGGTTCTCTTCGAGTGCATCCTGACATCGTCGAACGACTTCCAACTTCCAAGGTGTACGCCATCGAGAGGTTAGCATGAACGCATCGTCCCAAACTTGCTGGATCTCTCTCTCATTCGTGTGGCTATCATATATACTTTGTTTCACAAATACGCCATATATATACGTAGCATGCTTCTGGTGATACAAAAGTTAACCTAACAAGTAGAAGAAATTGAGATCTTCGATCGTCAGCTAATTGACATAACTTTAAAATATCGGTACACGCATCTGCAAGCTAGAAAACATTAACAGATATATAGACCCTCAAACTGCAAGTCGACATTTTTTTTTTTGTCCATCCGTGTTTCCATCCATCAGCATCCCGAAGAGTGAATATGCTGCTATGAATTAGAGATGATGGAATAGGACTCAGCATCTCCAAAAGCCCCTTAAAATTTACTTGCCTGCTGAACTAATAATTATGTCAAATGTCGAGGGCGAATTCCTCGATAGTAAAGATTCGAAGGGTTACCGGAACTAAAATAGGCAATGGCTCAAGAGTCACGAAGATTTAGACATGTTCAGGCCCTCGGAAGAGGTAAGACCCTACGTCCTATGTTTGTATGTGTATTGCCAGGAGAGCTCAGTCAAGAATGTGAGCGTCCAGAACAACTAACAGTCTCTCCCTTCCCAGATCAACCATACCCTCCTTTTATAGTCCAAGAAGAGTTAAGGCCCTTCAGTGGGTTGCAGTTATCACTAACAGCCGATCAAATAGCCAGTTACTAATAACTGCCTAATTGATTTGCCACTTAATGCCTATTCTAATACCGACTTATTATAGTACTTAGTACAAGATATGCATCATGATGTACAGGCGACTCTGGCGTTCTCCATTCCGTCGCCCCGACTGCCCGAGTGGTCAGACTGCCTGCCGAGTGCTTCCTTGTGAATGTGGCACCATGCTTGAGTCAACCCATCTCAATCCGATCAATAGGACACCTGGTGCTGGGCCATGGTGTTATTTATGCCGATCGAGACTCCGTCTTGAAATCCTGACGAAGCCCTCGAGCATTATTCAATTTGTTCCATAAATTGGATGATGCCTCGAATAGAAAAACTTATCCATTGTCTACTGTACTATACTGAGCAGAACTCAGGCGGGCAAGGCCTGGCTTGAAGTCGAAACTGAGAGCGGTGGTGTTCCGGCGCCTCCAGACGATCTGAGGCAAGACCTAGCGGGCATGGCCCGGCTTAAGTTATGGGGCGTAGAAACGGTGGTGTTCCGCGCATCGAGGCGACAGTGCAGGCAAGACACAGGCGGGAATGGCACGGCTTAAGTCGTGGGGCGCAAAAGTGGTGGTGTTTATTTGCCTCCAGACGGTATAGGTGAGACACAGGCGGACATGACCTAGCTTAAGTCATAGGGCGCAGAGCGGTGGTGTTCCGACTGCCTCCGGACGGTACAAGCATGACCTGGTGGGCATGGCCCAGCTTAAGTCGTGGGACACAGGCGGTGGTGTTCCGGCGCCTCCAGATGGTACAGGCAAGACCTGGCGGGCATGGCTCGGCTTAGGGGGCCTTGGAATGTCCAGCCAATGACTGTTACCCCAAGATTAATGCGGGTTTTACCCGACTGGTATAGGCGAAGCCTGACTGACATAGTCTGGTTTTAAGTTTGGAATATTTAGCGAAAATATTTCCGAGCTGTCATTCAAATTTATATCCGTAAATATCTCACATGTCGTTTACGCCTCCCAAAAGTGAGCTCCTCGATTTTCATTCCACAACAAGTAAGAATGGAGATCTCGGCATATCTGTTGTCGATCTCCAAGGCAATGTTGACATGGAGGACCAATGGCTCCAACGTCTCGGGAGGCGAGATTTTATACACGCGGGCTCCTTAACCGCCGTATTCTTCACAGCGAAAGATATAAAATCACCCGATGCCTCATCTGCTTTTGCATCTTGGAAAAACCAAGACCTTCGTCTTCCCTCAAGCAGCCAAGTTCCTTAGGGCCTGTTTGTTTCCGCGTCTGGCTGCGGCGCGTTTGGCGGCAAGCGCGAAAACAGCCCGCAAAAACTCCAGCGTCCGGCGCAGCGCGTTGGCTGGCATACCCAGCGACCTGAAGCGCGAAAAGTTGAACTGGGCGGTGGGAAATCGCGAACGCGGCCCGGGCTGCGTTAAGCTCAAACGCTGCCACAGCGTTACCCACTCCGAAACAAACAGGCCCTTAGACACCTCCGCCTAAACTTTTCACCACGGGTGTTTTTCTTCAATCTCACTCTGTTGTTCTTCAGACCCCTCTCTAGATACTCCTGGTACCAGTCAGCCAAGCCCGAATATGGCCCGAGTCCACACTGTCGATCATCCTATATCCGCCCTCTGTACCGCGATGTTAAACATTGGGAGGATGACTCGAGCAAGGTGGAGTTCTCTGAGCCGATGGGGACCATCGTACAATCAACTTAGATGAAATGGCTTGGGACTAGAACAGGCGGAGGAAATCCATCACGAGTACACCGAGAGCCTTGGAGTAAGTTGATCCCTAAGAAATTTTCAAGTGCCCTCTTGATTACCGTCTTGAATTTATTCTTCTTGCAGGAGATGAGGGATCGTAACCAAACATGCATGGAATTTATCCATGACATTGTCCTGGAGTTCCGTAGGCTCGAGACCGAACTGGCGCCGCTGACAATCTCGAGCTGTTGAAGGAACTTGCAGACGCCAGATCTCAAGCTTTCTCAGTAGCTTCAGTCACCTCCTCAAGGAGATCTGAAGCTATTAAGAAACCAAACACCGAGTTCTGGAAGCAGCTCGAGGAAGCCGATACCGGACCAAAGAGCACCAGTCGGAGAAGGCCCGAATGCTCCTAGAAATCGAGAATACCAAGAGTCGTACATGGGAAACAGCCGAGAAGAACGCCCGACTATGCAAACAGCTAGAGGAGTTGGTTACTCAGGCCAAGAATGCGAAGAAGAAAATGCCTGACTGCTCACTGCCATGGAAAGCATAAATAAGGAGCGAGAAGAAATATCTTGAAATACATCGGTAAGAAAACCTTTAAATTTATGACCTATCTCACATTTGCTGATTTGTCTCTGGGTTTACAGAACTCTAGAAGTCCATTGAAGAGAAAGGAAAGAGATCCAAAGACCAAGGACGAAGCTCTATAGGCTTCTGCTGTGATGAAGACTGAATTTGACGGTAGGTCCTTGATCCCTGGCTAATTATAAGCGCCGACTGATTCATCGTTCTGCCAACTAATTGTAAGCGCCGACTGAATTTGTCGGATAAATTTCTTCTATTCGAGGCATCATCCAATTTATGGAACAAATTGAATAATGCTTGGGGGCTTCTGTCGTGGATATCAAGACGGAGTCTCAACTGGCGCAAATAACACCATGGCCCAGTACCAGGTGTCCTATTGACTAGATTGAGATGGGTTGACTTGAAGCAGGGTGCCACATTCACAAGTAAGCACTCGGCAGGCAGTCTGACCACTCGGGCAGTCGGGCGACAGAATGGAGAACGCCAGGAGTCGTCTGTACATCATGACGCATATCTTGTACTAAGTACTATAATAAGTCGGTATTAGAATAGGCATTAAGTGGCAAATCAATTAGGCAGTTATTAGTAACTGGCTATTTGATCAGCTGTTACTAATAACTGCAACCCACTGATTGGCCTTAACTCTCCTTGGACTATAAAAGGAGGGTATGGTTGATCTGGGAAGGGGAGGCAGTTAGTTGTTCTGGACGCTCACATTCTTGACTAAGCTCTCCTAACAATACACATACAAACACAGATGCGTAGGGTCTCACCTCTTCTAAGGGCCTGAACCTGTCTAAATCTTCGTGTGTCTTGAGCCATTGCCTATTGTAGTTACGGTAACCCGAATCTTTACTATCGAGAAATTCACCCTCGACGGTTGGCGTGCAAGGTAGGGGCGGTTTTCCATAAAACTTTTCCCCGCATCTGATCTTTGGATACACTATAATCACGATGGCTTACATTGTTTTCTCAAACAACATCACTGGGGAAAATGCCACCAACCGCTTCATCAAATCTGCCTTCCGTTTCGAGACGTTGGACTTCGTCGCCGACTGCTAGGGCACAGTCACATTGATGTGTCCGACTGCTATGTAGTTGGTGGCGGTGACTATTAAGCCGACTTCGATGTTTACGACTCTGAGTCGGGGGACTTGGGAGGAGGCGCCACGCCGTCGGAGGAGGCAGAGAATTCCCTTTGGGCCATAGAAAATCTTCATGATGACCCCCACACAAACAACAACAACGAGGTTATGATTCCACAGCATCAAACTCCACCCAGCTTTAGGGAGCCGTGGGCTCCTCGTCGCCTAACCGCCCCGATGGCTCCGTCCTCTTCAGCTTAGGCTGCTACTTTCTGTTTCGCTAGAGCTAATGTCATCATGGTGGCAGCATTGCTTCAAGGGCTTCAGATCCCAGCGAACAACCCATTGGCACGGCGCTAAATCAAATCAGTGCCTTTGTCAATGCGGCTGCCGTCTAGGTCGATTAGCCCAATACTTCAATTCGACAATTTGGCAGTCGAGGAGATGCTCCCGATTGTCAGGTGCGTCGATGTGGACTCAACAGTCCACTCACCGTACCACTCCGTCCGCCGCTCACATCATGCGTCATCAAAAGCGGTGCACGAATCCAAGGCTACGGGATCGCAAGATCTTCATAGCACAATCAACACCCGACGGACAGAGAAGGCCAAGAGTAAGCGACCAGCGACAGGTTTGGGACTCCGGCCACTCGACGTTGAGTGGCCGACCAGTTTCCAATCGGCTGGAATTGAGAAGTTCAACGGGACTTCAAATCCCGAAGAATGGATGCAGACCTACAAGGTCGCTACTTGCGCAGCAGGTGTTGACGATAAAGTAATGGCAAATTACCTTCCTGTAATGTTGAAGGGAGCCGCATGGACCTGGTTCACAGGTTTAGCAGCCGGCTCCCTGAAAACATGGGAACAGCTCGAGGATGCTTTCATCACGAACTTCCTTGGCACATGTGATCGACCCGGGCGAGACTAGGACCTCTACCAAATCCATCAACGCAAAAATGAGATGCTTCATGACTACATCAAGCGATTCTTGTAGACGCTTAACACCATTCCCGACTGCTCTGACTCACCATCACAGCAGCCTTCATGAAGGGAGTCACAAACAAGGACTTCATTAGGAAGGTGATGTGCAAGAGGCTGCGCGATGCCTGATAGCTATTTGAGATAGCTGAAGGGTATGCGGCTGCAGAAGAAGCTATGCTTCGGCAAGAGAAGGAGGACAAATACAACCACTCGGCCAGAAAGGGGAAGAAGCCCCAGTCAGAGTTCGAAGGTAGTCAGGACAGGAAGAGGAAGTCTTCTCATACTATCACGGCGATCAATTGCCCTGCACCATGGGGAAAGTCACGGGAGAGGTCTGACGTTGGCAAGGTGATGGACAGTAAGTGCACGTTTGTTCCGAATGCCACTCATTCCCTTTGTGAGTGTTTCAAATTTCAGCGCATCCTAAAGGGTGCCCAGGAACAACCTTCTCTGGCTCAAAGCCGGGAGACAAGCAGCCGGCACCTAGGGAGGATTCAGATTTCTAGAAGCCGAATGCAGAGCTGAACATGATACTCGGAGGTGCTTCTATGTAAGAGTCCAAGTGGTGGCAAAAGCTAACTGCTAGGAAGATCAACACAGCAGCGGTCATCACTCCCTAGTATCTCAACTGGCCGGAATATCCAATCACATTCTCTAGAGAGGACCATCCCGATTGCTTGCCTTAGCCAGGGAGGCATGCACTCATGGTGGCGCCCACAGTCGACAAGGTCAACCTCAACCGAGTCCTTGTGGACGGCGGGGCAAGCCTCAACATCATCTTCGCCAGGACACTCGATGACATGAAGATCCCAAGCAATCGGATCAGGCCGAGTGTAGTGCCTTTCCATGGCATTGTTCTAGGGAAGCCCGCTATTCCACTCAGGAACATTGAACTCCTGGTGACTTTTGGCACTTTGGACAATTGTCGTACCGAGATTGTCAACTTCGAGGTGGCCGATTTCGAGACGGCTTATCATGCCATCTTGGGAAGGCCGTTCATTGCGAAATTTATGGCGGTACCACATTATATATACCAAATCATGAAGATCCCCGCTCACAATGGTGTCATTTCTGTACAAGGTGATTTCCGATAGGCTTATACCTACGAAGCAGGAGCATATCCAACTCGTCGAGGCTCTTGAGGTCTCTGTCGGGGCGACAGATGTCAATCAAGCCACAAAACATCATAAAGATCTCGTCGAGGTTCCTTCGAAGAATTCGGGTTTGGCCTGGCCCGACTACCCAATCAAGAGGGTAGCGCTGGACCAGGCTGAACCCTCCAAGACGGCGATTATTAGTGCCGAGCTCGATCCTAAATAGAAATTTGAGCTCGTCACCTTTCTCCAAGACAACCGAGATGTGTTTGCGTGGCAGCCATTGCACATGCCCGGCATTCCAAGGGAGGCAAAATGGCATGTGAGATATTTACTGATATAAATTTAGAATGACAGCTAGGAAATATTTTTGGCCAAATATTCCAAACTTAAAACTGGACTATGTCCGTCAGGCTTCGCCTGTACCAGTCGAGTAAACCCCGTATTAATCTTGGGGTAACAGTCATTGGTTAGACATTCCAAGGCCCTCTAAGCCAGACCATGCCCACCAGGTCTTGCCTGTACCTTCTAGAGGCAGTTGGAACACCACCACTCTATATTCTACAACTTAAGCCGGGCCATGTCCACCAGGTCTTGCCTGTACTGTCTAGAGGCAGTCGGAACACCACCGCTCTGTGTCCTATGACTTAATCCGGGCCAATCCTGCCAGGTCTTCCATGTATAGTCTGGAGGCAGTGGTAACACCACCGCTCTGTCTTGGCCAGACTTCAAGCCGGGCCTTGCCCGCCAGGTCTTACTGTCGTCTAGAGGCGGTGAGCACCACCGCTCTATGTCCTATGACTTAAGCCGTGCAATGCCCACCATGTCTTGCTTGTACCACACAGGAGGTAGTCGAACACCACCGCTCAATGTCCTATGACTTAAGCCGGGCCATGCCCACCAGTCTTGCTGTAGATCGTGCTGGAGGCGGTCAACACCACCACTCTATGTCCTATGACTTTAGCCGAGCCATGCCCACCAGTGTTGCTGTCACTGACTAGAAGAAGTCGAACACCACCGCTCTGTGTCCCTCTGACTTAAGGTGGGCCATGCCTACCAAGTCTTTCTTGTACCGTCTGGAGGCGGTCGAACACCACCGCTCTATGCTCAGGACTTCAAGCCGGGCCTTGCCCGCCAGTCTTACTGTCTTGTCTGGAGGCGGTCGAACACCACCACCGCCTGCGCCCTCTGACTTAAGCTAGGCCATGCCCGCCAAGTCTTGCATGTATAGTTTGGAGGCAGTCAGAACACCACCGCTTTGTGTCCTACGACTTAAGCCGGGCCATGCCCGCTTGAGTCTTACTGTGCACTGTCTAGAGGCGGTTTGAACACCACCACTCTATGCTCTATGACTTCAAGATGGGCCTTGCCTCCCAGGTCTTGCCAGTACCATCTGGAGGTAGTCGGAACACCACCATTCTGTGTTCTATGACTTAAGCCGGGCCATGCCCACTAGGTCTTGCTGTACTGTCTAGAGGCAGTCGGAACACCACCGCTCTATGTCCTACGACTTAAGCCAGGCCATGCCCACCAAGTCTTGCTGTATCGTCTGGAGGCGGTCAAAACACCACTACTTTAAGTCCTATGACTTAAGCCAGGCCATGCACGCCAAGTCTTGCTGTACCTTCTGAGGCGGTGGAACACCACCGCTCATGCTCTATGACTTCAAGCCAACCCTTGCCCGCTTTGCATACACTGTACCATCAAGAGGAAGTCGAACACCACCTCTCATGCTCTATGACTCCAACCCAGGCCATGTCCGCTAGGTTCTGCCTCTATTGTCTAGAGGCAGTCGGAACACCACCGCTTTGTGTCCTACGACTCAAGCCGGGCCTTGCCCGCCAGGTTCTGCCTATACTGTCAGGAGGCAATCGGAACACCACCGCTCTATGTCCTATGACTTAAGTCGGGCCATGCCCGCTAGGTCTTGCCTATACCGTCTGGAGGCAGTCGGAACACCACCGCTCTGTGTCCTACTACTTAAGCCAGGCCATGCCCGCTAGGTCTTGCCTGTACCGTCTAGAGGCACTTGGAACACCGCCGCTTTGCGTCCAATGACTTAAGCCAGGCCATGCCCTCCAGGTCTTGCTTGTACCATCTGGAGGCAGTCAAAACACCACCACTCTGTTCTCTACGACTTCAAGACGAGCCTTGCCTGCTAGATTCTCAGTATAGTATGCAGGCGATCAGATAAGTTTCTTCTATTAGAAGCATCATCCAATTTATGGAACAAATTGAATAATGCTCAGGGGCTTCTGTCGTGGATATCAAGATGGAGTCTCGACTGGCGCAAATAACACCATGCCTAGTACTAGGTGTCCTATTGACTAGATTGAGATGGGTTGACTCAAAGCAGAGTACCACATTCACAAGGAAGCACTCAGCAGGCAGTCTAACAACTCAGTCAGTCGAACCACGGAATGGAGAACGCCAGGAGTCATCTGTACATCATGACGCATATCTTGTGCTAAGTACTATAATAAGTTGGTATTAGTATAGGATAGTAATAGGCATTAAGTGGCAAATCAATTAGGCAGTTATTAGTAACTGGCTATTTGATCGGCTGTTACTGATAACTGCAACCCACTAATCGGCCTTAACTCTCCTTGGACTATAAAAGGAGGGTATGGTAGATCTGGGAAGGGGGAGGTGGTTAGTTGTTCTGGACACTCACATTCTTGACTGAGCTCTCCTGACAATACACATAGAAACATAGGATGTAGGGTATCACCTCTTTCGAGGGCCTGAACCTATCTAAATCTTCGTGTCTCTTGAGCCATTGCCTATTGTAGTTCCGGTAATCCTTCGAATCTTTACTATCGAGGAATTCACCCTCGATAGACTTATTACTCTACCGACTGCCTTTTATTTCAGCATATCGCTATAACGTCTTTAGCCGGTTTGGAGATTTAGAAAGCCGACTGAAGGGTGAATCGAGGAGGCTATCGGCCTTATCAGCAACGGCGACTTCCACCCTGGACTACCTGCATCCGGATGGCGACCAATACGCTTTCCACCCTGGACTACCTGCATCCGGATGGCGACCAATACGCTTCACTGCCGCTGACTACCCGCATTGAGAACATCCCCACAGAAGTGCGGAAACATTGCAAAATAGTCTGCACCGCAGTGGTTGCCCAGGAGGTGTCAATCTTGAAGTCCCACCACCCCAAGATAGAGTACTCCATCATCAATGACGGGTATGCTCTTGAAGACACCGAAGAGACGGCCAGACTATACGCCGAGGCCGAACCACTTGTCCGAGATTTTACAAGTGAGCTTGATGTAGACCCTTAAAGGATATTCAGACTCGTGTAATCGGCTCTCTAGAATATAAATTCTATGATAAATAAATATTTGTCTTCAATAATATCCATGTACCCAGCCAGCTTTGTATGCCTTGTTATTTGTATGATGTCCAAGTACCCAACTAGCCTCCGACTTCTTATAGTTTTATAATTGTGAAAGTAAAATAGTCAGAAACACCGAATACATAAAATGAATGTCAACACCATCTCCAACTGCTTCAAAGATGACAGACTGATTCTTAAGATTGTTAATAGCCAGTTAGCCCTCGACTGTAATATTCAGGAAGAGTGATGGACTTATAAGTGAAGGAACAGTTAGCCCCCGACTGCTTCTTAACGAGAAATGTGGAAAAGAAACATAGCCGTGAACACTGTAAACCTAAGAAAATAAAATCATCTCCTGAGTGCTTGTATTGAACTGAAAAGTGTACAAGGACTCAAAAAATGCTTGTAATGTACAAAAATTCTTGGAAACAGAAATATACAGTTAGCCCCCGAGTGCCTAAAGCAGTCGGAAACGTTGTAAGCCAGCCAAATTACGTGTAGAAACGTTGTAGCTGGTCGATGTTCCAAGACTTTTGTACTGTATATCCGTCTTTAGTTGACAATCTATAAGCCCCCGGGTGAAGTACTTGTGAGACCACATAGGGGCCTTCCCACTGAGAACTTAATTTATTGCGTCCCTCAGTGGTTTGCACTCGCCAGAGTACCAAGTCGCCAACGTTGAAAGCCCAACTGCATACACTTAGCTGATGATAACGTCGAAGGGCTTGTTGATACAAGGCTGAACGGACCGTTGCTCGATCTCTGGTTTCTTCACGAATATCAAGGTCGAGCTGCATGGCTAAATGATTTGAGTCCTCATTGAAGTCAACCACTCGGGGTGATTGTAGCTTCAATTCTGACGGGAAGACTGCTTTAGCGCCAAAGACTAGGAAAAACGGAGATTCCCCAGTAGAGCGGTTGGGAGTAGTCCATAGCGCCTAGAGGACACCAGGTAGCTCCCCAACCCATGCAGACTTATAATTGTGCAATCGATCAAACAACTTCTTCTTGATACCTTGAAGAACCCAAGCGTTTGCTCGCTCGACCTGTCCGTTGCTCTGTGGGTGTGCCACGGAAGCAAGACGAATCCGAGTGCCAATGTCGTCGTAGTAAGCTGTGAACTTCTTATTAGTGAACTGAGTGCCCTGATCAGTAATGATTCTTTTGGGAACACCGAACCTGCAAACTATCCCGCGTACGAAGCAGATAGCAACGTCTGCCATGATCTTCCCGACTGGTTCTGCCTCAATCCACTTAGTAAACTTGTCAATTGCGACGAATAAGAATTTATATCCACCCCTGGCCCTTGAAAAAGGACCAAGAATATCCAACCCTCACACGGTGAATGGCCAGGTAATGGGAATGGTTTGTAACTCTTGTGCTAGCTTGTGTCTCTGTCGAGCATAGAACTAACAATTCTCACAAGTTCGCACAATCTGTTTGGCGTCTAAAACAACAGTCGGCCAATAAAAACCATGGTGAAAAGCCTTTCCCACAATAGATTTGTAACCGGCGTGGCTTTTGCACATGCCCAAGTGAATATCCTGCAAAAGGGATCTACCCTCCTCCAGAGATACACACTTCATCAGAATTCCCAAAGCGCTCTTACGATAGAGACTCCCATCGATGACTGAATAATTTTTGGCCTGGCGTTGAAGCCGTTCGGCCTTACCCGGGTCAGTCGGCGAAATGTCTCGTATTAAAAAATCCAGAAAATCTGAAATCCAGTCGGTTTTGATGTTAGCAACTTCAGGAGCAGTCGGCGGGTGTTCTGCAGCAATAGTGATAGACGGCTTATATAATGCTTCCATGAAAACCTCCGCCAGTACAGGAGAACGCTCTGACCCCATCTTTGCCAAAGTGTCCGCTTCTATGTTAAATTTGGGTAGAATATGAGTGACCCTCAAGCCTTCAAACTTGTCCTCAAGTTTTTGCACTTCCTGACAATATGCTGTCATCTTGGGATCAACTATATCATTATCTTTCATAATTTGCGCAACTACCAGCTGAGAATCTCCATGAATTACCAACCTCTTTGTACATAAAGAAATGGCAATCCGAAGACGTAAAGAATAGCCTTGTATTCTGCAGCATTATTGGACACTTCGAAGTGTAACTGTAGTATATACTTTAGCTTCTCACCAGTCGGCGAAACTAATACAATACCAGCTCCGCCGCCTTCCCTCTTAAAAGAGCCATAAAAAACATAGTCCAGTACTTGTAGACCTCAACCGGTGTTGGTGTTTGATACTCCATCCACTTGGCAATGAAATCTGCAAGAGCCTGAGACTTGATTGTTGTCCTCAGTCAGTACTCAATGTCAAACATCCCGAGTTCTGTGGCCCATTTAGCGACTCGACCCGTAATATCTCGATTATGAATGATATCACCAATGGGGAAGGAAGTGACAACGGTGATGTGATGATGCTGGAAGTAATGCTGTAACTTTCTAGAAGTGATTAAAATAGCATACATCAACTTTTGTATTTGGGGATACCGCACCTTTGAGTCGCCGAGTACTTCACTGATGAAATAGACCGGACTTTGATTGTTTTGTGCCTTATTTGGCTCTGTCTGTTCTACGACCAATGTTGTACTAATGACATTAGGTGTTGCTGCAATGTATAGCAGTAATGGCTCCTTTTCAATCGGGGTAGTCAGGATAGGTCGGCTTGATAAAAATTTCTTCAAGTCTTCAAACGCTTCCTGAGCTTCTGCGGTCCATGTAAATCTATCTTGCTTCTTGAGCAATCTAAAGAAGGACATTGGTCGTTCCCCGAGTCGTGAAACCAGTCGGCTAAGGGCTACTAAACAACCAATCAGTCGCTGAACATGCTTTTGAGAGGTCAAGACCTTCATATCGAGGATGGCCTTAATCTTCTCGGGGTTAGCTTCGATGCCGCGTTGAGAGATAATAAAGCACAACAATTTCCGTAACGGTACACCGAAGACACACTTTTTTAGGTTGAGCTTCGTACGGTACTCGCGGAGATTGTCAAAAGTCTCTTGCAGATCAACCAAGAGGTCATTCAGAGTTCTTGATTTTACTACATTGTCATCGACATAGGCCTCAGCATTTCCCCCGATCTGTTTATGTAGACAACGCTGAATGCAACATTGATAAGTTGCTCTAGCATTTTTCAGACTGAAAGGCATATAGACATAACAATAAATGCCAAAAGACGTTCGGTGGTTACCGGAACTACAATAGGAAATGGCTCAAGAGACATGAAGATTTAGATAGGTTCAGGCCCTCGGAAGAGGTAATACCCTACGTCCTGTGTTTGTGTGTGTATTGTCAGGAGAGCTCAGTCAAGAATGTGAGCGTCTAGAACAACTAACAGTCTCTCCCTTCCTAGATCAACCATACCCTCCTTTTATAGTCCAAGGAGAGTTAAGGCCGTTATCAGTAACAACCGATCAAATAGCCAGTTACTAATAACTGCCTAATTGATTTGCCACTTAACGCCTGTTACTATCCTATACTATTACCGACTTATTATAGTACTTAGTACATGATATGTGTCATGATGTACAGACGACTCCTGGCGTTCTCCATTCCGTTGCCCGACTGCCCGAGTGGTCAGACTGCCTGCTGAGTGCTTCCTTGTGAATGTGGCACCCTGCTTCAAGTCAACCCATCTCAATCCATTCAATAGGACACCTAGTACTGGGCCATAGTGTTATTTGCGCCAGTCGAGACTCCGTCTTGATATCCACGACATCAAATGAACAAAATAAATAGTTAGCCATATTTCTGCCTTCCCCTAAACTAAGCATTTCATTGCATAAACATGTGCAAGTGAATGCATTTTCATATCTTAGACAGAGCTATGGATCGCGGTAAGCGTCCGATGGAGGTGGCTCCAGAAGCTTACAGGCCACCGCCGCGTCTTCGTGCCTTTCTGCGCCGCCAAGGGTAAGAAGATTGATGTTTTTTGTTGAAATCGCTTTGCACTGATCTTTTGATCTTTCTGGGCTGTTTTCCATGCCACGGTTCATCGACCGGTGCCAACAGAAGTTGGAGAGAATTCTGGCGCTGCTCGCTCCCATGGCGCGTTGTCCGCAAGATCGGGGTAATACTTTCGCACTTCACTAATGGATCTTTGTTAGATTATTTTCCGCTTTAGTGATCTCATTACTAAGGAAGCTCTAATCCTACTGCACACTGACAATCGCAAGCTCTTTGAAATGGAGGAGGCCCCCAACAAGATGAATGCAGTGGCCAACCTCACAGAGGATGTGGTTGTCGAGATCCTCCGCTTCCTCTCTGCCCGTTCCTTGTTCTACAGCAAATGTGTATGTCGCTCCTGAAACCGCCTCATCTCAGACTCCAACAAGCGTAAGGTGCTGCCCAGACTGTGGCCGTCTTCTTCTACGGCAGTGAGACCGGCAAGTGACACTTCACCAGTGTCACCGGTGAGCGCCCGTCCTTGTCCTTCTTGCCCTTCCTAATGGACAATGTAGCTATCTCATATTGCTGCAATGGCCTCATCCTATGATGGTGCCTTGGGGCTGCTGGATATCGCTATGTCGTCTGCAATTCAGCAACCCAGAAGTTTAAGGTACTACCGCCTAGCACCCATCCTGTTGGCCATTCTGTTGGTGAGGCTCACTTGGTGTTCGATCTGACAGCCTCCTCGCACTTCCATGTGATTGAATATGTGGACGAGGATGGTGAGTGCGTAAGTGTGGAGATCTACTCATCTGAACTACAACATGGATCTATAAGGAATCTAAATGGGGCCAGGGTACTGATGTGACATTTTCAAGATCAGCAAATGTGTTTTTTAACGGTTGTCTACACATTATGGAGTACTCTGAGGGCTACTCTCAGATACTTGTTGTGGATATGGAAGGAAAGATATGGAGGAAAATTCGTAGGCCTAGTGGTGCTGAACCCTCCATCCATCAAGCTCAAGATCACTTGTGTGTATGTACTGTTGGTGGTCGCAATATGTCCTAGCTTTCAATCTGGATCCTTGAAGACTATGGTACTAATAAATAGACATTGAAGCATACTGTCAGCACGCTGAATGTGTTTGGAAAGACTATAATATTCAATTTGGTTTCCTGGATTGTGATGCGGACTACATAGCGATTATAGTTCACCCAGAATGAAATTTGATTTTCTTTGTTGGGGAGGAAAGAACAATCATCGCATACGACATGGACCACAAAAATGTTCATGTCATCCCTGCCCATGTGATTCGGTATGGTAGACGTAGCGTCCTGACAGAGTTCATGCGCAGACTATACTATCTTCCTTATGTTCCTTTGTTCTCGTATTCATTAGCATTAGCAGAGCAGCAGAAAATAAAGCTGCATTTGATGTATCTCTCTATCAAGACATGTTTAAATGGATCAATGTTGTTTGATTATGTGTGGACATGGTAATTTTCTCTAGGATGGATATTGTCATTAGTTCTTCTGTTGTATCTTAAGGGCCAAGAACATGAATCCTTTTTATTTCTGGTCAACTAAGTGCGTATGATGCGTGTTGCGTGTGGATGAACTGTCAGGAGCAGCAGATTTTGGTGTGTTATATCAAAGAGTACGTGGTGCTCAATGGAACAGTTTCACACTAAGCGTCTTATTAAAGCAGAGGAATCTCGAGTGTGTGTGCATCCGTCTCTGTTTAAACAGGAAGTGATAAGCACATGCTTGATTTGAAGCATGGGACAATTTAGGTAGGGATCTGATGCCATCATATATATTTCATCCTGATTGTTTAAGTTGTCAAATAATTATTTCCTATTGTTGCCCTAGGTGCCACGGCAAAGAATGCTCTTAGTATTTTTTTTCCCTCTCTTTTCTTCCCAAAATGTAACAGTGACACAATCGCGATATCATTATAGGTAACATATACGAGGAGCCAAACCTTTAGTGTCAACTGGCTAGAAATGTATCATTACTACGCAACCAAAATGGCACTTTGGCACTGCCATTTCTTTTAATAGCTTTTCTGTTTGTTTTCTAGCTGCAAAGCATGTATCATGCTTTGTGTTGGTAGTGGTTGGAAAACACGTTCATCCATGTACCTTGTACAGTTGTACTCGTGAGAAATGTGTGAAGAGCCTCAACAAGTGCACAGAGTTCAGCTAAATAAAGAACGAAAAAAAAGGGTCACGCAGCATCGTACAGTACACACTAGGTGCATGTCTAGATCTGGAGACCAGGATTCGAGTTTTTGGTGAATATTGCAAGACATCTCTGATTAGCTCTAATGGTATCTCTGGCGAAGATTCTCTTGTCTTACTTCTGAGCTCACATTTATATGGGAAGTAGACTCGGCAAAGAGCAGTATCGTATCCCATAGGTTACTATCTAGAGCTACATCTAGCACTACTCATTAGGCCATATATAACTCCAAATGTTTTTGGTGGAAATGGCATGACATCTATTGTATGGCAAGGGTTATATTGCCCTTTGATCCCGTACTAGTACGTGGCGCGCCCCTCGCGCGCGTCGTACATGGGCCAGCAATAGATAATTTTTACTGGGATGTGATACGTGGACATGTCAAAAGATAAGCTATGAAGCTAGAAACATAATACATTATTATATACAATTTTACATACAAGCATGTATCGTTACTGGGATCATAGATTATGTAAGCACAGTGTGGTGTAACAGCGACATAGTAGGAGAAAGAAATAGATAAGTTTAAGGTCCCATGTGCACACGGTGTCATTGCTTCTCAATGATGTTGGCGAGTCTCAAATATAAATTTATAGCATAAACAGTACCATGATATTGATAACAAGCTGAGGGAGCAATTCTATATCACCACTAATCTTTGAATATACATACAAATAAATATAAATGGCTGACGATATGGTGATAACATCAGTATGGCATAAGAAAATGTGAACATATTTGGTTTCTCTGAGTTGTAAGATGCAGGTGTTGGCCTCTTTATTTTTGTCAGTGTTTATGAACTCTTGGCATCCTTCTATGTCAGCGATTTGTGCACTTGGAGGAGGAACTTGTAATCATAGATATTTGCCTTATTCTTTAATATGTTGCATGAAGATGAATCACTAGGCAAAACATATTATTTTGCACACAGATTTAACTAAATAGCAAGGAAAACACTAAGTAGGATAGCTTACTGAGGAAAGCCAACCCAGAACACCACATCTGCTTTCTTCTCTACATATGTGGGCCCATGAGCATCCAAACCCTGGCATAATATAATAGTAGGATTAAACGGGCACGAAATCAATAGAAGGAACATATGCTTGATTAGTATTATCATACTCTACTAAGGCAGTGTCCTTGTTATCCATCTTATTCCAGCTCTCGTTATCAGGAACAGATCATTGGCTGAACATCTAGAAGCCCTAAAAACTGAGTAGAAGTGCTTAATCAGTGTTATACTAACCAGATTTCTAGTATGCATATCAGTATCTGGTCCAGTCAGTCAATACACTATAACTTCCTTAGTAGAATTGACCGAATAAGGCACGGCCACAATAAGATGACTATCTCCGACGATTAGAAGCGCTTCTCCGACATAAATATTCATAAGGATATATATATGTGCCCGTGTGTGTACCTGTAGATGATACAAATGTAGCCAATCTAATTGTATAGGTGGAGATAGAAAATCACTCTAACTGTGTCGAAGGTAATGAGCAGCATATAAAAAACAGAGTACAGAAATCAAAACTTTGAGTCCTTCCGGTTCTGAAAATCACTTATTTCTTGAAGAGCTGAGAAACTGGAACCTGCAATGGGACAATAAACAATTAAGGCCGCTGCATATAGCGTTTTTAACAATGCAGGTTTATTTAACAGAGGCTAACCGGGAAACAGACCCATGATCATAGCGATTGGTATGTATCTCGTAAGCTTGTGGTAGCAAAATATGAAGCAAGGCTGTTGTAGTTGTACTACTGGAACAAAAAAATTACTTTCTTTGTTATAAGAAAGTTTTTGTCATGCTTGTCCTAGAAAGACAATCGAACGACGCAAAATTGATTCTGCTACCATGGACGAAAACTTTCTTATAACAAAGTGTGAGCACCCATGACGGAAACAATCGAACAACGCAAATTAATTCTGCTACCATGGACGAAAACTTTCTTATAACAAAGTGCACGCGACCGTGGACGAAGCAAGGGTGTCGTAGTTGGACTACTGGAATGAAAAATTTATTTTTAATTTAAATAGTTGGGCAAGCCACACATGTGCAATGATACTGAAATTTTAAATATGGAAAAAATGCGTGGAGTAATAAGGTTGAAAAGATAACCTGAGCGCATTCAGATTCACACATAGTATACGTGCGACCACTATTTATCAATAAATATAATACAAACAAAGCTATATGGATAAGATTTTAGAGAAAAAATCAAAATAAGGACTCCATATGTCAGTTTTTTCTGCCAAAATTGATAGGGGTTGGCAACCTGAGATATTGCAACTTGATAACTACCAATCAAAGCATCAACGAACACATCAGTGAAAAACAAGGCAGTTTATTGTCCCATACGTATATTATGTCCTATCATCCTACAATGAACAAACAGGTATGGAAAAAGAATAAATTCATGGCATATATAAATAAGGCTGGAAATGGAATTGTTCAGAACAAGGGCTACCTGCATTTGTCGGAGTCACCATATAGGCACAATAAAAGATACAGGGAACCCAAGCTGCAGGATGCATCCCCAAATTCCATCCTGTTAAGCCTGATTTATTTTTTAGATTTTAGATATAAACTTGAAATCATTTGTATGGCCAAAAAAAGAAACCCAGAGGCTGTCTAACAAGATGCGCAAATCGTAATTACCAGAGGCGATGTAGTTGGCTTTGTTGAACTATAGAGGATAGCCAGCAAGCGGCTTCAGGCTTTCACTGACAGCCATGGTGGTCGTCTCCTCCAACCGCAGGATTAGAAGATCAAATGGCATCCTTGGAATCGTTTAAAACTAATATGTCAGCAATTAGCATTTGGGAAATATAGAACACAAGCAATTATACATTAATACGAAATAACAGATAGGTATTGCACAGATAAATATTGCATGCATTTATATTAGTTTAGCATCTGTGCAGCTGTGATTTGTCGAAGGTTAATACTAAGAACCTATGATGCACATCAAGCCATTAGCCATTATGTTCAAATGCAAACCAGAT
This sequence comes from Miscanthus lutarioriparius, assembly GCA_904845875.1. Taxonomy (NCBI): domain Eukaryota; kingdom Viridiplantae; phylum Streptophyta; class Magnoliopsida; order Poales; family Poaceae; genus Miscanthus; species Miscanthus lutarioriparius. The sequence goes on along the minus strand of CAJGYO010000796.1, from coordinate 63,945 downwards.
AGCGACTTGGAAAAATTTGGGGCGACGTGGATGCTGGTTCCTGCGGAGGAGCCGTGCAACTTTGTAGAGTCAATTTATAAACAAAGTAGGTGCTAAAATCAACAAAATTGTGGCATATGTTCTTGACAGGTCCTAGTATTTCCTATAATTTATATAGATTATTATTAGATTATACCTGTATCACTCAAAAACTGGAGAGGAAACTCAGAAAAAATGAAGACGTATGTACCAGATTGGCCTCAGCATCCTCGGGCAGCAGTCTTTGTCCGCATGGGCACAACCTGGAAAATATCCTGGAAGATAAAAAAAATTGCCAATGGATCATTAGAACAATGGAAGACAGGGCCTGAAGCAAAGTGGCTGAAGCAATAACGAATCTGTCCAGAAGAGGAAAAACAAGACCTGCAAGTTAGTAGCCTATCCAGAAGCTGAAATTTGCCATATATTGCTCTAAAAGCTTATCAATGGCGGCAAAAAACAGAATGCATTGCATCAATTTACCGCACAAAAGATAGTTTTAAGGACCAAAAACCAATCCTCTATGAATCTGAATGACCAAGAAATAATGAACAAGCTATCTCTTGAGCACACCAGAGCAAAATGAAAGCTAACCCAAAATTGTACTATTGCAAGACACTACTACAGGAATTTAACATGGCGATCGTTTTGAGTAACCGAGGCGGTTTTTGCAACCGCCTCAGTCATAAGGTCACGGTTAATCGTGGCTTAACCGAGGCGGTTGCTCTAACCGCCTCGGTTAATCGATTAACCATGGCGGTCGGCTTTACGCAACCGCCGCGGTTAATATGCATTAACCGAGGCGGTTGTCCTAAAATAGCCGCCTTGGTTAAGATTTTAACCGAGGCGGTTGGCCCTAAATAGCCCGCCTCGGTTAATGGTTTCCAGATTTTAAAAAAATGCTTTTTCAAATTAGAATTTAAATTTCGCTAATGAAAACACAGATAAAGCGTAAAATAGATGGCAAATACATTCATTCTCGTTCAACGAACCAACATTATCATTGCCTTCATCATTGTTTCACAAACACAAATCATTCGTACATGAGCAACTAATGTCATTCATATGTATCATTTTGTACCGGAAAAGAGGTCCGCAGAATGTAATTAGAGATTTGTATTTCGGTGGTCTAGTTTCTAATCTTCTTGAACTTGGATCCCGCGCTTAACTCGCTTTTTCCGGTTGAAGAATGTATTCCCTTCATGTGCGCTCTCAGACAAACTTACATATGTCTGCTACTATTTGTCTGAAGTCTTGGTCGACCTTCTCCCTTTGCCACCATCCTTGTGCTTTCTTGAGCTACCCCCAGTTCATGCTGAATCTGGTGCACGTCCTCAGGTACTCACAAACGTAGAATCCACATAGAACAGAGCCATAGGGTTGTTTGGCGCACTGCACGATTAATAATACACAATCATTAGAGCATATATAATAAACAATCAGTAGTAGTACTACTACTACTAGTAGTGAGTAGAGTACAGTATAGTATAGTAGAGAAGTAGTAGAAGTAGTGTAGTAGGAGGAGGAGGAGTTTTGTAGTAGTAGTAGAGTAGTGGTAGTAGTGTACAAGTGTAGTAGTAGTAGTAGTAGAAGTGTAGGAGTAGGAGGAGTAGTAGTTGTATTGGTACTTACTGGGAAGTCGCACCTGAGTTTAAGTCTTGTGCCATTCTTGATCTTTTTCTTCTCAGATCTTCGGTCATAGCACTCGGGATCTTGCACGTACTTCTTATAAGCGCTGTATGAAAAACTAGTAGTGTCGACGACAATTTCAACAAGTATGTTAATTGTAAATGAATAAGTTCCATCACTTACTATATCAATACACTTTCAAAGTGCTTGTACCCTGCATTGTTTGTTTCATGCAAGGAGTCAAATATACAGGCCTTTCCATTCTGAGGATAGATTATAAATGCAATCTAGTGGCCCATGATGCCCTTGCTGCACCATTCACACAATACAGATTTGAAATGTTCAAATATGAGAAGTCATGATCTCAGTTGCTATATATATGTTCCTAGTATCTTTTGGACTTACTAGAACTGGTGGGCGGCCATGACACACCCATTTCCCCGGATCTTCTTCACGGCCTCATATATGTACATTGTCGCTCGATACTTATATTCACATTGCAGATCGGACCTATATTTCTTTCTATCTTCCGGATTTAAGTTCACTAGGTCTTCATGAGTGTCTGGTATATCGTAACCCTCGATGGTTTTCTCTGTAAGAAGCATCGGAGAGAGATAGATAATACCCTTGCCCAATTCCTTGCTTACATATGCCTGCATCCTGCAAGGAAAAGTCATCATGGCATTATTAGTTTGTTTCTAAAGTACCTACAGCGATGCAGTGGTGTCAAAGTCGTAAGTAACTTATAGGGTAAATATGGTGACTTGGGCGACATCGAGGTCCTTTTGCCATAGTAGTCTATGCATGTCGTGGAAATCTATGATGACTTCACCATCCGTGGGCGTGTGGAAGTACTCTGCCAGAATCTTGATGACGAAGTCTTTTAGGCCCACTTTCGCTGCTTTCATGTACCACACATGGAACCTCCTTACCTCCCACTTCTCTTCAAGGAGGTCACCCAAGGTCAACATGAACTTCCCATGCATGTAGTTTTTGGGGCAATCATTCGACCGGGGCCAAAACGCAGATGGTGTTTTTGGCCTGCAACTGCGAGACTTGAGATGTTAGGGAGTGGAAAAGGCAGACAACATCTCGAAATGAATTATAGATTGACTATGCTTGCTAGTAGCATACCTTTCAAACATAGTTGAGTATGGGTGCTTGTTGGCTATTTGATAGGCCACCCAACTCGACTTGGTGTGGTTTGGGGGTATGGCCTCCTCTTCATCTGCAGGCTTACTCGGCAGGGGAGGACATTGATTTGAGCCCTGGTTTGAACCACTTGTAGGCAATGGTGTCACATCGCCCGGTGCTACCCTCGTGCCTCCCCTGTGGATTGCTATTGCCGGAGAGAGACTGCTTGAGGACTATTGCTTGGGCCGCCAAATTGTCGTTCTCATCGCCGCTGCCGCCGCCGTCGTCGTCGTCACCCGGGCCACCCGGGGGAGACGACGACGGGTGTGAGGGCTATGACGATGGTGTCGGCCTTTCCAAGAGAATATTGCTCTTGTTCCATAGGATGCGCAAGCCAAGAGCAGCGCCGATGAACCTGACTCCCTCTTCAGTGGGAATGTCGAGTTCATCCACCTTGAAATCTTGGTTCGTCCACGACACGTCCACCATGGCATAGTCAGGCGGGATGGGCTTGCCACTGTACATGGCGCCGCTTTTGGGTGGTGGTGTAACACCCCTAGTGTTAAGCGTGCATCAACATCTCATCTCATGAGCATAATCATCATCACATCATGCATAAGCATCATCTATGCATTTAGTTCAAAGGAAATGAAGTGTCATTTCATGTGCCATGCTCATGTTTGGATGCCATGATTTCTGTTTTGATCACTAAAATAACTTAGAAATATTTAGGATACAATTTGGAGCAAAGTTTATATTTAAAGTTTTGCCAAATTATGCTTTTAAAATAATTCTTCAAAATAAGGGTTTTGGAATTAAATCGACTTTAATTCTCTAATTCAAAATCTATTGGGATCTTAACTTTGGTCATTAAAGCAAAGTTGTAGGGAAAAAATTTGGAACAACTTTTGTTTTTACACCAAACCTTGAAAATGCCTTTAAATGGCTCAAAATGATGAATTTGAGGCTGTTTAAATTTAATTTTTAAAAGAAGGAGCAATGAAGCGGGCCGCCACCTCACTTCTCGGCCCACGGACGAAGCCGCCCGGCCTACCTCTGCGTCCCGCTCCTGCTCCCTCACACACGTGCGCGCCGCCCAACTAGGGGCGTGAAACACGGCTGCCAGCGTGGCCATGCCACCGGCGACGGCAAGATGGGTGGCACACCGGTGGGCCTCGCCCGCCACGCCACGCCGCCCTTACACCCTGCAAAGTCGTGCCCGCTCCTCCTCAGCTCACCATTTCGCTCGCCCTCTCTTCTGCCAAAGACAAGCAAAGAAGCAGCAGCCTTGCTCATTGCGCGCCATCACCGGAGTAGTCATCCCGGCCACGCCTGACCACCAGAGCTCGCTCCATCTTCGCCACACCTTCGCCTCGACATCACGCAGTTGCTGCTAGTCTCCTTTCAACGTGGTAAGGCTCAAGCCAGCCACTATTGCTTGCTGGAGCACGACCGACCTCACCAAAGTAGCATGGCTTTGTGGACCTCCCCCTTCTGCTCCCTTTCTCCTTTTGATTTCATGCGCATCTGTACCGCACGCACCTCATGAAGCGGTAGAGCCTCCTTTCCGTGCCCCCTCTCGACCGGGAACGGCTAGCCACCGGGGAGCAGCGCCGCTGCTCCACCATTGGCGATGGTGAGCCTCTTCCCAAGCACCCCCGACCACCCCACCTACACCGCTCGATGCGTCTCACGACGGAGAGCACCCTAGTGCTCGTTCCGTGGTCGGAGACCACACCGGTCAGCGCCGCCTCTATGTGTGGGGTCGCGTGGACCACCGGCCCCACTTGTCTGCCCCTCTACGTGTGTGCGTAGGTATAGATCTAGGTACGTTTAGCGTTTAGGGTTCGGTTTTTAAAAGAAAGTGGTTTAAATGATTTTTAGAATTTGTTTTAATGCTTGAAAAATTCATATCTTGGTGAAAAATGGTCCAAAAAGTTTGAAACAAATTTTGTTGTGTTCCTTATCACCAGATCTACATGTTAAAAATGTTGCATGTCATTTTTGAGATACTTTTATGTAGAGCTTTATTTAATGCTTGAAAATACTGATATCTTGTAAAATGAATAGTAAAGCATATATGTATCAAAAAAATGTGATTCCAATTTTGTTGATCTACTCATGTGATGTACTTCATAGTTTCAAATACATTGCCAGATCAGAGTCATGTCCCACAAAAGCATTAGCAGGTACGAGAACTAGTAGAGACCGCACCCAACGGTCTAGTCTTCATCCCCAGCAGGGAGAAGGCAGTACTTGCAGCAACCAAAGAAGAACTGGTCATCTGCAACAGGTGGGAAATAAACCCTGAGTACGAGAAGGTACTCAGCTAGACTTACCCGACAAAAATCAGAAATAAAAGACACCAAGGATCATGCAAGGCTTTTCAGGTGGGCTAGCTTGACACAGTTGCATAAAAGAGCTTATGATTATAGTAACCAATTTAAACTTATTATCAAGCTTATCATTATTTACCTGTCCACTAAATTAGCACCTGTACTAGAGCACTCACTTATTAGGAGCAAACAATATTAACCATAGCAGGTATAATAAGGCTGTCATCATCATATCATCATTTCCGAACCTTTAAGTTATTAAGTGTATCTACATTGGAGATAAGCCCATCAAGTTCTCACTAACCGGGAGAGACGGCGATTCGAATCGAATTACAACTCAGCTGAGGGGGTATTCCTAACTCTCACCCTGGCATACTTTGCAAGGGTAGCCGTGGGTCACCTTTGGAACATCTCAGGAACCAAATTCGCGGGTTCGATCAACCCAAGACTCTCGTGGAGATTACCCTTCCGCCAGATTTATCAGGACTTTTAAATCACCTGCCCTTGGACTCACGCCTACGGCTCTCTTCCGAGGCGCACTTTATACTTATCGACTCCCGGCCTGAGGTGAGCTACTCGGCTTCGTGGTCGGTCTCCAGACCCGGCCAACTAAGAGAGAGGCATGCGTTCAACATGAACAGGAAAGGCTCCAAGAATCAGTCCTTAAGCGACACAGACGGAGTCACTGCAAACCGGCAAGCCTCCGTCCGGTCTTCATTTCAAATTAAGACTGGTTCTTTTCCACGATAGCAATTATAGCCAACCGTGCCACATGTATCTTCCTATATCTCGCGTGACAGAAATCACCCGACTTCTACCACGTTTAAGCAGGGGCTAAGCACTACTCGAGCCTGAGCTACTTAGGATTCAGGTAACAATATCTAGACAAGGATTGGATAACCAATGCAGCAAGGGTTTGCATCCAACACCTAACTTAATGCAACAATATATATGTAATAATAATCATCAGAATCGCAGTTCGGAAAATAGGAGGCTTAATATGCTCCGGGCTTGCTCGATCCCACACTGAGTCAGTGTTAGTTAGACGACACTCGCTAAGTGAGCATCTCCCGTCCTAGCACTTGTCCAGTCCTTCCACCTTCGGGATAGGTCCACCATACACCGCCTTCGGGTTCGGCTCCAACATCTCATCCTTCACGTGGTGCATCTAAGCGTACCTAGATGAGATGCAATATGCAAGTGCATAAATATGAAGAATAGCACCATGAGACGCATCACAAAATAGCAAGCAAGACAAGCATAGTTTACACTAACACACTTAAGTACTTTATGATGCTTAACTTAACATCACACAATCTATCATGCTAAGATAACAAAGAATATTATACATGGCACATAAGTCTCACAAGATCTCAGGTGTATTTAACTTAATTACTAAGGACGTGAACCACACCTAGCAACATGCAAAGCAAGTCAAGGTGAAGCAACAACTATAACCGGAATATGCCAATTTCTAGACTTGCAAACAGCGGCTTCATAAATCAATCATATCTGGAGTTTTATAAATCCAAATGATATGAAACAAGACATTCTGGAAAGCTTAGGAAATTATCTACATTTCATCTTTAATCATATCAGCATGATTCCCAAGTTAAGTAGGTCGAAATTATACATTTACAGAAACTGGTCCCCAATTGACAGAGAGCAGCCATTTCTGAAACCCAACTTTAAACAGGCATAACTCACAAACTACTTGGTCAAATGATACCAAATTTTAACAGCAGCTAGATACATGAATTATCTACAACTTTTGTATAAACAAGTTTCACAACAAAGCACATTATCATGAAGAACTTTGCTAAGTTCCCAGATCTGTCCATAAACCACATCGGCAAGAAAATAATTATTAACTTATGTTGCAAACACATAATTGGGCAAAACTAACTTTACCAACATGTCACACATGACTAAAGAACACCAGAAAACCTAGGGTCCATGACCAAATAAATTCTTTTAATGCATTTCTTAATTTATTTTAGATAACAAGGTGACTTAAGGAACATATACCAAAAGTATACAATAAATTCTACAAAAATTACAGTGGCTCACATATCCTCTCAATAGTCTACTGTACAAATTTCACTCCATTTGGATATGTATAGCAACCTCTATGAAAAAGACAAGTCGCTAAAGCAAGAAATCATGTGAGAGCAAGATAAACAAATAACTCACTCATACTTCATCCAATACTCATGAAATTTTTATCACACATCAAACATAACATGAGTAGCATGCCACAAAAATTTCACTACAATTGAAGCCCTAGATCTACAGTTATAAAAAAAAACAAATACAACTAGCATTAAAAACCTAGCTCCATAAATATATTTTTACAGCTAAAATTTTAAAGTAAAACATGTAATATTATAGATCTATTGCATAGAGAATTTCACAAGGATTCCAAAAAGTCCTTATTTGCTATTTTACGAATTTCCTATGAATTACTATGATTTTCTAAACTTTCAGCCGATTTAAAACAAATAGGTCCCTCGAGGTACTATTCACTTGAGTCAATGACAATGCAGTTAGGCCCCTTTACTTAGTCGAATTTGAGCCCGAGGTCCCTGTCGCGAGTTGGGGGCAGGGAGGCCGTCGGGACACAGCGCTACGACCAGAGGAGGCCATGCCGCCGGGCGGCTGAGGAGGAGGGGGGAGCACCAGGGGTCTCTGCGCACCCTCTGGGATTCCCAGCTGCCCCAGGCGGCTCAGTATTCGCCGCACAAGCGAAAGGCAAGCGAGCGCCGGTGGGCTGCTCCGGCCGGCGACGGCGCTTACTACGGCTTCGTGGGTCGGAAAAAGGGAGCCAAGGGGCGGCGCACGACGAGGAAGGTGTTGGCGCACACGTAGGACTCGAGGGAGCTCGGGCGGCGAGAACGCAGCGGCGGCAAGCTTGGCCACCGGCCATGGCGCGGACGCACGCCCCGCCACCGAGCGGAGCGAGGAGAGCGCGAGAGGGAGCGAGCAGGAGTGGAGAAGGGATGGAGAGCTCGGCGGGGCTCGGTTATCCGCATCGGGCGCAGGGCACGCGCGGCATGGAGGTGGGGCGCTGCTCACATGCATGGTGGCCACGTCCATGGACAAAAAGCCGCCTGTTGAGGTATTTCACCGAAAGCACGTGGCGGCGCGACGTGGGCAAGGTGGAACGCCGCTTTGGGCTGCTTCCAGGCGAATCAGCGAATGGACCAAAAATGAAGTTTGATTTACTACTCATGCTCTCCAACTTGATTAAGGGTGCTTGGCCATTAGGCTATTGGATCAGCAGATAATTAGTACTAAACTTGGTAGTGTCAGTGATTTGACAGCGACAAGCAAACATTCAAAATTGATGGTCGAAATGAAATGCAACTAGTGCCATCTTCTTGTATGTTCTTCTCTAATGAAATATCTCCAACTTCTATTTTTGGGCCAACTCAAGTTGCTTAGCAAAATTTGGAGAACGCGGAATGCCAATGGCGACGACGATGAATTCCAGACTTAGAAAAATTCTAAGTCTGGAAACAGCCGCTGATTCAATTTTCGAGCCTCTGTTTGACTTAGTTCCAAGTTGATATGGCTCTTGTTCCAAAAACAAAGTTTGTTCTACATGATATGGACTACAACTTTCATTTAAGGTCCAACCTCAAAACTGGTATAAAACCTACTGTTCTACTTTGACCAAAATAGGATCACGATGAAGCTTATATTATCCTTTTTTGATCCATTGGTGCATTTTCTGGCCACCTGCTCAACATGAACCCTTCATAACATTTGTTCATGAGTGCAAGTAGAGTTGTTTGAGCAAGGTACCAAGGTTTGGTTAGTTTCATAGGTTTCCATCCACTTGATAAAGCAATTCATGCAAAGATATGACTTATCATTTCATGTGACTTTTTAATTCCAAACTTCATGAAACTTTTCCACAGGTCTAGATGGATGCATGTGGATGTAATGTACATGGAAGAAGCATGTTTAGCATTACTCTTACATAATCTTAATAAGGGTCCATATGTAAGCATTTGTGCGTGGCCCAAGTTTAAGTTGGAGCTCCATCATGTAGATTTGATCTTGACACCTTGATTACCACTTGACATGTCATGTTTGAGCTCAAACCCATTGCTTAACTGGTGATAAACACCTGGGGTGTTACAACTAGTACATGATATGACAAAGCTTAACCAAGCTAACCCAAAATTTTTGGACCTTCCTAGCTTCAAGTTCACATTTTTCAAGTTTACGTAGCACTTAACATAGATAAACCATGCAACATACAAATCAGTACCAAATAGCAAGTTTTATAGTTGCATTAGGTAGAGTATTTCAAGACAACGCTAACCAAATTGGTTTCACCCAAATTAGATATTCCAAGCTTATGCTATGCATTTTATGAATTTAACACCATTTCTTCACACAAGCAAGGTGGCATCACATAGCACATCGTAACAAGGCCATTCAAACAACATAGGTCAATGGATATCTCTCTAATTTCTTACAAGAAAACTAGCACATCACCTTGATCACAATTTACTTATCATTAGAACAAGGGTGAGGGGAGCATAGTTATGCATGAAGCAACAATCATTATGATGCATGCTCGTCCTATTCGTCCTCGCAAAATTGCCAGCCTAAGGTGGCAATCATGTTCTATATCGGTGGCATAACCCGTACTCTCTCGATATATAGCTAGTCGTCAGCTATATTCAATCTATGCATTCGTGGTTAGTGTACTTGCAGAAGATTGCACTTCAGCCCAACCCCACAATTATACAGAAATGAAATTCTGGACTCTAGGTTGCAAGCTAAATACTTCCATATATATACACACATTATATATATACTTCCATATCAAAGCTACCAAAAGTAAATACATCCATACATACATATAGGATATGCATATACAGCCGTACCAAAACTAACCCACAATTAAATACTTCTGTATATATATATGAAATATATATATACTTTAGTATCAAAACTAGCTCTCCCCTTAGACCGCATGATAGCATCTTGCGGTCATGCACTCACAACTCACCTTCTTACCTAATCGTATAGGTACATTGATCCATACATTACCATTCAAGTGAATGGCACCCATACAATAGCACCCCATATGGGCGAGGAAATAAAAATTGCAAGAAAGTAAACCCCCCATAGTTAGTATCGGTTTACTTAAGGCCACCTAGTAGTCCTTAAATGGGCTTAACTAGAGGTTGTCACTACCATAGTTTTGCAAATTAGTTTTGACAAACTTACCTATAGCTAAAGTTTTAGTCCAAATAGGCTTTTAAAATCAAAACTTTGTTTTTTAAAACTATGTACATGATAGTATTATGCTTAATCTAGCTCCGATGCCAGCTGCGATAGAACCACCCAATTTATACAAGATCAACTACGACTGTCCCTATTTAACACGTTGACGTGCACATACTTTCTCTTATATAAACCCCGGTAGTCTGCCGAGTGTCACGAATGACCTCGGTAAATCAACTTCACAACCAAAATCGCATGATTAAGCAAATACACATCACATACACAGAGTTGCAGCGGAATATAATGTTACAAAGAGTTTACAAATAAATAATACAAGATTGAGTTCAAAACTGATTGTCGAAAACAACATAGTTTTTAAAACGATTACAATAACATAGGTTGAAATACATTGCTAGCTTTCAATGACATCCTCCAACAAAAGCATATCGATGAGATATAATTACGGAGTCGCTGAGCCCACCGGCACTTAGACATCCCTTTAGCAGGATGAGACCTTCACCTACAATAGGGTGGGATAAAACCCTAAGTACTCATATGTACTCAGCTAGACTTACCCGACAGGAGAGAAATAAAAAGACTCTCAAGGATATGCAAGGCTTATTTCGTGGAGTTGGTCAGATGGCATAACTTTTGCAAAAAGAGCATTACTATCATGAGTCCTTACTTTCCATCTTTTAGTCAGTATTTAGCATCAAGTGTAGTGAAGCTTATCATAGATAGATTTTGCACCTATTCCATAGCAATCACTTAATTAATAAGCATCACAATAGTAACCATGTCTGGTTTATCATATAATCATCAAAAACATCATGTTCCATCTAGAATTACTACGATAGAAGGAAGCACAGTCAAGTTTCTCTCTATCCGGAGAGAGACGGCGATTCCAATTGATTCCAACCAGCTGGAGGGTATTCCTAACACAAACCTAGGCATACTGCGTGAAGGCAGCCTTAGGTCACTTTTGGTACAACACAGGAACCAAATTTGTGGGACCGATCAGCGCTGCACCCCTCGGGACTGACGGTAGAACCAGGTTGCTCAAGCCATGCCTGCCTATGGTCCCGAACCAGGTCACTTAGGTCATGCTTGCCCATGGCCTATTGCTCCGCTCCCGCTTGGTTTGCTACTAGGCCAGATCAATTTCTGGCTTGAGTTGAGCTACTCGGCTTCGTGGTCAGAATGAGTTATCTGGCTAGCTAAGTGAGAGGCATGCATTCAAAATGACTGATGTCCGACAACGATGCGGTCCTTAATCGACACAGACGGGATCAACATAAGTCATATCACCATCAACATACAAGATCCCGCCCGGTCTCCATTTATATAACATCACATGGTTCTTTTCCATGATAGCAAATATAGCCAACCGTGATCAGGTATCCACCCATATCTCGCAGGTGACAGGAAAACACCCGACTTCTGCCGGTCTAAGCATGGCTAAGCATAGATTGACTTATATACTAGTAAGGGTACAAGTATTTATATCTTTGGGACAGATCCACCAACACCATCTTCGGGTTCAGCTCCGACATCATTCCTTCACGTGGTTCATCTAGCGTACCTAGGTGAGATGCAAAATGCAAGTGCATGAATGCGAAGAATGGCAATATGAAATGCATCACATAAAAGCATTCAAGACAATCACAAGGTTACACCTCAAGACTTAAGCACATAGAGAGGCCAATAGTCATATCATCAAGTGCGAGTTGCTCTCCTTTCTTGATCACACTCTAACTATCAACAGATCTCCCTCAAGGAAGGAGACTAGATCAAGACGTCGTTTATCATGCCTTTTGGTGCATACTACTACACCACTATGTCCTTTGGACTCAAGAACACCGGGGCGACCTATCAAAGGGCCATCCAGATGTGCCTTGACCAGCAGATCGGCCACAACATCGAAGCCTACATCGACGACATCGTTGTCAAGACCAAGACCACCGACAATCTTATCGCTGACCTTGAAGAAACTTTCTCCAACCTAAACAAGTACCGATGGAAGCTGAACCCTTCAAAGTGCATCTTTGGAGTTCCATCCGAAGATATCTTCATTGGCTACATCATCGCCGAGGCATCAAACCAAACCCTAACAAGGTCTCCGCCATCACCAACATGAAACGGCCGACGTACGCGTCAAGGATATACTGAAGCTTACAGTCGCATGGCTATGTTAAGCCGCTTCATCTCATGCCTAAGCGAAAAAGGACGCCTTTCTTCAAACTCCTCAAGGCCTCGAAAGTTTCTCCAGTCGAAAGAGGCGGATACGCCTTTCAAGCAGCTTAAATCATTCTTAACAAAGCCTCCGGTCATGACTGCGCCGCTTCCAGATGAAACCCTCCTGATCTACATCGCTGCTACTTCTCGCGTCGTCAGCACTGCTATCATCGTCGAACGCGAGGAAGCTAGACACGCCTACAAGGTGCAATGTCCGGTCTATTTTATCGGTAGGTACTTAATGAGCCCAAAACTCGTTATCCTCAGGTACAAAAGCTGTTATATGCAATTCTGATTACGTCACACAAGCTCCGACATTACTTTGAATACTACAAGATTGCCGTGGTCACCGAGTTCCCTCTAGGGGACATTCTCCGCAACAAAGAGGCCAATAGTCATATCATCAAGTGCGTTGTTGAGCTCGGCACTTACTCCATTGACTTCGTAAGCGCACCCACCGTTAAGTCACGGTAACTTGCTGATTTCGTCGTTGAGTGGACTGAGATCCAAGAACCCATTGCCGCCACTTACCCTGAGCACTGGATGATGTACTTTGACGGCGCCCTTAACATCAACGGTGCTGGTGCGGGCATTCTGTTCATTACGCCGACTAAGGATAAACTCCGGTATGTTCTCCGCATACACTTTCTGCCCTCCAACAACGCCGCGGAATACGAAGCATGTCTCCATAGTCTCCGTATAACTGTCAAGCTCGGTGTCAAACGCTTCATGGTGTATGGGGACTCCGCGCTGGTTATAAACCAACTCAACAAAGATTGGTCCTGTTCCAATGAGAAGATGAACGCATATTGCGCTGAAATCAAGAAGCTTGAAGGGAAATTCTATGGTATCGAGTACCACCACGTGGTATGAGATCAAAACCAACTAGCCGACCAGCTCTCAAAGATAGGATCTTCTTGCGCTGTGGTTCCACCAGGGGTTTTCGCTCAAGACCTCCTGGCACCATCCATTAAAGGAGAGAAGGAAGTTGAAGAAGTTCTTCCTGCCGAGCAGTTGGTACTTGTGGTACCTTCGCCGGTCGCTGATTGGACGGAGCAGTTCATCAAATACCTCACCATCACCGACATGAGGAAAAGTGCCAAGGAAGGGATACTGCAGAAATGCATCATCCAAGATGATGGTGTGAAGCTACTTTCTGAAATTCACTGTGGTTCCTATGGCAATCACGTGGCTTCGAGAACCCTGGTCGGCAAAGCTTTTCAAGTAGGTTTTTACTGGCCCATGGCCATCTTCGATGTAGAAGACCTCATTCGACGATGCGAGGGATGCTAGTTTTTTGCCAAGCAAATACATGTACCGGCACAAGAACTACAGACCATCCTAGCTTCCTGACCATTTTCATGCTGGGGACTGGATATGATCGGGCCTTTCAAGCCAGCGCCGGGAGGATCCCGGTATGTATACGTCGCCATTGATAAGTTCTCCAAGTGGATTGAGTACAAACCGCTCATTTCAGCTACTGCAAAGAAAGCAGTCGAGCTCTTTGAAGATATCATAAACAGATTTGGTCTCCCGAACAACATCATCACTGACCTCGTAACCACGTTTACCGGCCATCATTTTTGGGACTTCTGCGAAGACCGGTGCATATCCGTTAAATACGTTTCCGTTGCTCATCCTAGAGCTAATGGCTAGGTCGAGCGGGCTAACGGTATGATATTTGACGCCCTCAAAAAGAGGCTATATTAGAAAGAAGAAAAGCATCTGGGTAGATGGCTCAAAGAACTACCAGCTATGGTCTAGGGACTACGCACTCAAGCTAGTCGCAGTACCGGCGTATCTCCATATTTTTTGGTCTATGGCTCAGAGGCCATACTTACAGCGGATATTGCCTTCCCGCACCTAGAGTGGAAAATTATGATGAAGAGCAAGCCGCAAATTGCTCGAACGTAAGACATTGATGGGGCTGAGGAGGAATGCCTGATCACTAGTGTTCGCACAGCCAAGTATTTAGAAGGTTTGCGGAGGTACTACAACCGCAATGTCAAAGGTCGTTCGTTCGCGATCGGCGACCTCGTCCTACGTAGGAAACAAAAAACCGAAGGGCTACACAAGCTAGCTTCCCCCTAGGAGGGCCCATACGTCGTCAAAGGTGTCACCCAACCAGGGTCTTATCGCCTATGTGATTTAGATGGAATCGATGTTCCTAACTCCTGGCACATCGAGCACCTTATACATTTCTATCCCTGAAATGGCACATATATGTATTCTTTACTTTATGATTAATAAAGTTCTGGTCTCCATAATTTGCCTCCATTTTTTCTCCATTATAATTTCCACTTACGGTTGACGGGCTATACGCCACTCCATGACAATCTCCAATGCGCTCGCCAAACACGCCGAAATCGCCGAACACAATTTCTCCAAATCGCCGAGCACGATTTCTCCAAATCGCCGAAAGCACGATTTCTCCAAATCGCCGAAACACGATTTCTCTAAATAACCAAACACGATTTCTCCAAAAATCGCCAATATGTTTTCTCCAGATCACCACAAACTTTTCTCCTAAAACGCCAATGATTTTGTACTCCAAATCTCCTAACATACCCCACCGATCATCGGGCAAAGACACGCTTTTTTTTTGTTTTCTATGGAGAAACCCAGCCTCGATCACTTCCTACACGTGCTGGGCTCCAAGCTCTCAGCATTATGGTTGGTCGGCTACGGTTCCTTGGTCACACCTATTCATCCTACACATGCACGCATTTATGGGCTAGCCAAGGCCTAGACCAGAGACATGAACT
Organism: Miscanthus lutarioriparius; assembly: GCA_904845875.1. Taxonomy (NCBI): domain Eukaryota; kingdom Viridiplantae; phylum Streptophyta; class Magnoliopsida; order Poales; family Poaceae; genus Miscanthus; species Miscanthus lutarioriparius. The sequence continues at coordinate 48,581 of CAJGYO010000796.1, read as the reverse complement.
AACCGCTTCGGACGCCACTTTAACTACGTTTTGTCGCCAAGTTACTCAATTAGCCGCCGAGAGCAACATGCGCTTTTGCTCGATCTCTATGGAGAAAACCAAGGCTCGATATCCCCCTACACGTGCTATGGGCTCCGTGCTCTAAGTAACGGGCGTCGGCTAAGGTTCCTTGGTCACGCTGCTTTTTCCTACACGTGCACGTGCTCGCTACTTGGCGTTACAGGACTATGGGCTAGCTAAGGCATAGAGTTTAGTGAAAACTAACCGCTTTCGGACGCTACTTATATTATGCATGATTGCATTGGGTTGTTAATACAATGATTCTTTGTCACCAAATAAAGCAAGTGGTACAGGTGATAATATTCGAGCAGGTCGTTAAGCTTCGCCAACACCGTCTGCTTTCGCCAAAAGCAGGTCTATATTGCCGACGAGCATTTTTGTCGCATCTTCAACCTCATCCTCCAAATTGCTTTGGGTTTCCGCGTCACTCAACCCGTCAAGAATCCGCCGCCCTACTAGCCGGAGATCGACAGTTGGGTAGTGGGACCGAACCACCGCTAGGGCATGAGTTGCGGCGAAATATAACGGTGTCGCGGTTGAAGTTCTTGAAATTCTCCCATGTAGCTTTGTACCTCTCGGATGATGGTGTCGACCCTTGCCGCTGCCGTATGGCGAGGTGTCGATTCCAGGTCGACGCAATGAAAGTACCAGTTTTATTGCGGTAATTACAGTGTTGAAGTTGTCTTTTTCGACCTTGGCTTCTGCACCAAAGACATTGAACTGTGCCTTGGATTTATGGCAATAATCAGAGCATTACAATGTTCGTCATACCGTAAAACTATTTCAACAGAAATTCCGACCAGGAGGTATTTACCTTTCAGCTCCTCGGCTAGTTTGTTTGCTCGCTCTAATTCTTTTGCTTTCTCTTGTCGGATTTGCTCGACGGTGCCATGTAGCTGGATGAGTTCCGCATCTTGCTCTGCAAAGCAAAATAGTTATCACCAAAAGATGGTTGCTCAACAAATACAAAGTACATTCACTGATATATCATACCTATTTTCCGATTGGTTATGCTATTGAGCTGGTGGTTTTCTTTTCAACTGGTCGGAAGCACTTTTCAGTTGTTCGACACGTGACCACCACTGCTCGGATTTCTTCTGCAGCTGCTCGGATGCAGCTACCAATTGCTCGGACTTCTTCTGCAATTAATGCAATGATGCAACTGTCAACTACTCGGACAGAACTCCCTTCTAATGTTCTAGGTCCCGCGAATTGACTCATGCTGTGTCTCGCTTCATGGCCGGGCCCTCTGGATGTTCTTCTCTCGATAGGTTCATCGCCTCCCGAGTCTTTTGTTCTCCTTGGCAAGGGCTCCATCCTCTTTATCGCTTGGTGCCGCTACTCACTGTTCGAGTTATCCCCTCACGGATGTACAATGCTAGTGATAAACTTCGATCTTCAACACCATTTATTAAATATTTTGGTTGCAATACTAACCTCGATTTGAGTCATTACTCTAGCTACAGCGGATCTCAGCCTCTTCATCTCCCCGGTGGTGTTTTCCTCCTCGATAACTACCACCTCTTCTCTCGCATTTTTGAATTATCCAGACGGATCGGGTTGAGGCTCGGCACGCTCGATCTCCCCAACCTCGTCCTCTTTGACCATGGCTTGAGGCTCCACTGGGGCTCTGTTGTTGACACGAGGGTCCGACCATCCTCGGGCGCCACTTGGGGTGGTACAATTAGCTCTGCGGCCGTCGTCCGAAGTTGTTTCCCTAGCCACCGGCGCTTCAATGGCAACCGCAGCTTCTGCTCCTGAAGTACCGACGCGTTTCAGTCATAGCCTCGGTCGCCATCGCCGACACGCCTTTGTTGTTTGCGCTAATGGTTCCTCGTCGCCAGACCACCGGCAGCAGCATGGCTGACCCTTCTTCCGGTTGCTAAGCTCTCGGGGACTCTAGGACGGGGTCACCGGTGTCGTCCCTACCAGGGTCCGGGCCTCGGTGTTACACTTCAAAATATCGGCTTGTCAAGACCCAAAAGAAGTCAAGGAACAACATTACTACTCCAAGACAAAGATACTTATGGTTTTTTCTTCCGGTTCAACTTCTTGAACCGCCGCCGTTTACTCTGATCTCCCAAAGCGCAGCAGCGTGGTCTGCTTTTAGTGCTTTGGTTGGGAGGTTCCGCTCTTCTACAAAGCAGACCACCGCTCTGCTTGGTGCTCTGGAGCCCTCTCTACATGCTGCTCCGTGGTTACTCCCCCTTGTTGCTCGGGGACTCCAGTCGTTTGCTCCGCCGGGACTTCCGTCGTCGGTTTTGCATGACTCTCCCTTGCTAGTTGCTCAGGGACTTCAGCGCGGTGTGGTGGCTCCTTCATGCTCGGTGGATGCGCTATCAGGTCTTCGTCATCTTCAGACCACTCCAACACCACGGTTCTTCGTGGTCGAGTGGCCTGGTCTTCACCAAGCGAGATGCTGCCTAGTTTGTGGGACGCGGTGCCTGCAGTTTTTCTCCTCTTTCGAGCCGGTTCGTCTGCTGCTGGTCTTTTCCCATGGATTTTCTTCGATACTAGGGAAGGACTATCCGACAGGGTGCTCAGCTCCTCCTCTTCGAGCTGTGGCGGTCGCCAGATGTCTACTCCTTTCGGCCAATCGGCTCTCGTCATGCTCGAAAAGTATATTGCCCTATCCTGTGAATGGATCTTTGCATAAGTAAGTTAGTTCCCTGCTCGGCATCCGTAGACTGATCAATGCGAAATGAGATGGTTACCTGAGGAGGTGGATTGGTGTAGTTGAAGGCTTTCATTCCCTTTGGCCAGCTGAATGAGATGTTGGAGGTGAATAGCTCCCTGGCCCGGTCTATCACTTCTTTCTTCAATAGCCGTTCTGTGTTTTCTCGGGTACCGGCGTCGTCACCCTTGTAGTCAAAACTTGGGTGGGCCCTCTCTTTGCAGGGCTGGATGCGGCGCACTATGAAGCTTGCTGCAACCAGTTCTCCCCTAAGCTCCAGGCCCTTAATCAAGTCAAGAAGCTCCATTACTTGGTCCATGTCAGCACTGTTGGGTCTCTCCGACCAGCTACTATAGTTCTCCGGGATGTGGTGGACGTCGCATCGAATTATTGGGTGACTCTGTTTGATGTAGAACCACCTAGCGTTCCATCCTTTTAGTCAGGTGTTCAGCGGTATGTTGATGTACTCGCTGGCCATCCCATCCCTGAGCTGTAGGTACACGCCGTCGACCACCTTAGAACCACTACCGCCTTTCTTCTTCAGACAGAATAGGTGCCTGAATAGGTTGAAGTGGGAAGAACACCCAGAAACGCCTCACAGAAATGGATAAAGATCAAGACGTGTAGTATGGTGTTGGGATGCAGATTGCAGAGGCTAATCGCCCAAAACTCCAGCAGATCCCTCAGAAAATGGTGAACAGGAAACCCCAATCCTCGCCAGAAATAATCTTCAAATACTATAGCTTCATCAGTATGAGGTGTCAGAAAGGGCTCACCACTGGCTGGCCGCCATCCGATAGTGATGTGGTCTGGAAGAAAGCCCACCGCCACCATTCTATTGAGCTCTGCCTCCCCCATCTTCGACGGCACCCACTCCTCATCGCGGCTGGCTCCGATGGCCACCTTCCTCGGCTTTGCAACTCCCTTTTTCGGCGTCATACTCTCCGGTTTGGATTTAGATTGGAAGTGAATGCTCGCGTTGATGCGGATTGAGAAGCGCAAAGGCTGCGAAGGAAGTAGCAGGGCAGAATGGAAAAAGTGGGTGGCGTGGTATGTGGCGGCACTGTTATAAAGTTTTTTATCCACCCATTCGCATTCAAGGGTTTTTGGGAAACCATTCTCGTGATCTGAGCTGCTCTGGATTCTCCATCGCAGTTTAGTGGGCCGCAACCTGGGTTTTCACGCAACCGTAGCCCACGTCACTCATTTATCGCAGCTGTTTGTTGTTACTCGCCGAATAATCACCAATTTCTCCGCAATTTAATGAGGCTCAGTAACCGTTACTGTACAGCCATTACTCTGATTTTTTCTCCATGGTTTGATTTCTCCGATATTTTCGCCTAGAACACGGGGACTGGCTGCTTGCTTGGCTGGTTTTCGTTATTTCTCTATTTCTGACCCTGGCACCACATGACTATGTCATCTACTGTTAGGCTCGGGGACTAAGTGGGCACACTTCACCTTGCGGTGAATGTGCTTTATCATACTCTAGGGGCTACGCCCGGGGACTGGTTGCCTGCTCGGCTATTTTTCTATTATATTTGCTTTGGACCCTGACGCCACATGACTATATCATCTACCGTCAGGCTCGGGGACTAAGTGGGCACACTTCACCTTGCGGTGAATGTGCTTGTTTTTTCTGGAAGACTCCGTGCCTCTTGAAGCTAAAGAAGGTTATCTTTTTCCTCATGGTCGAACTCTAAGTGGGCACACTTGGCTTACTACGAAGAAATTTTCAATTCTGGACTTGAGCTCCTTACACCCTTATGGCAAGCCGTGCTTAGAACATGCTGCTCGGCGAGGATCCATGTTGCTCGGCAATGGTGCACGCTGCTCGGCAGCTGCTCATAACTGCTCGGCGACTCATTGTGGTGGTCGGACCATGATTTGGCCTGCTTGGTTTTGGTTTGCACCTGCTCGGATAAGCTCAAGACGGCGTTGCACAACGGGTACAAGGCGCCGGGGACTAGCTGTGGGGGTAATGACCCTTTGATACCCACGGTGGATCACATGGGCTGCACCCCGGGGTGGCCGAGCCCACAAGATGAAGCCTTTGCGGGGCACGATTCTACTCGGCGCCTCCATAAAAATATAAAGGAATATATCCTCAAGATATTACGAGATCTGTTAGGATACGTACAATCCCATGATTCTTGTAATCTGTTATTACTTTCGGTTATCTCTCGATCCAACCGACTTGTAACCCTACCCTCCGGACTGTATAAGGCGGGCAGGGGCCCCCTCCAAGATCATAGCATATCATACGATAGCTAATACAAACCAACAGACCACAGGAGTAAGGTATTACGTCATACTGACAGCCTGAACCTGTATAACTCATGTGTCTCTGTTGCCTTCTTGTTCTTGATTACACGCTTCTTTGCCGATCAATCTACCTTCGTGGGATACCACTCGAAGGACTACCGACGATATTATATGCCCAATAATCCTCACCATACCCTATTGACCCACTAAAACATTCCTACCTAAAATTGGTGTACCTTTTGTGTTAATTGGATGACAAATGGGGAGAAGTTAGTCACAAAGATATAATGCAAGATACAAAGGGGAGAGTGATAATAAAGAAGGAAGGGGATCTTTTAAAAATTTGAGCACACAAGTAGGGGGAGCAAGCTCATGAACTTAATTGTTGCATTTGAACATGCATCTACATATGATTGATTGCATTGCACAAGTTCTAAAATTCAATATACATGCTTGTGTGGTGTATGCTAGTAATAGAGATCGCATGGTGAATCAAAATACTAGCATGCATAGGTGATAGTTAGATATGTCAGTAAATGTTGATGTGTTTCCATCTCGTACTAGAGCCTATCATATAATGTTGATCTTATGAGGTATCTATTTGTTTTTGTAATTTACAAGTGGTATCTAGCTACTCATAGTGCTAAGGATGGTACAATTGTGCACTCCGATGGTATCACGCTCATTGGTCCACTCTTTACACCTTAGCATCATTTGGTAGTCATTCACTCTCCCACAATTCCTATCAATATATATGTGCCATGCTTTGTACCAAACTCAACTAGCACATATGTAGGGGAGCCAAACCGAATTTATGTAACTTGTCCAAATTCAATTCTTGAACAAAATGCTTGGACAAGCAACTCAAGTTCAAATTGATTATATTTCATATCTTTGTGAAGGTTATCATCAATTACTAAAAAGGGGAGATTGAAAGCCCTAGTTTGGTTTTGGTTAATTGATGAAACCTTTTGGACTAATCTTTCACTAAGTGTGTATACAAGAAAGGTGGTCCAATCCAAGTGCAGGAGCTAGATGGTGATCACGGAGATGGTGATGACCACAAGATGGTGAACAAGTGCTCCACATTTGAAAAAGGAAAAAAGAGAAAAACAAAAATGGGCTCAAGGCAATGGTATAACTATAGGAGCCATTTTTGGTTTGGTGATCAAGACACTATAGAGAGTGTGATCACATTTAGGATTGATAGCCGTACTATTAAGAGGGGGAAATCATTTGTGATTGCGGTTATCAAGTGCCACTAGGTGAAGTCATACATGAACATGCATTAGGACCTAGTATGGACTAACTTAACCCTTGAAAAAGCTTCGAAAAATGCTAACACACGTGCACAAGTGGTGGAACACCTTGATGTTTGCACATGAAAAGAAGGGAAGAAGTTGGAGATGAAAAGGAGATGAGGAAGTGCTTTGGGCCCTAGGGTCAAGGGTGGTCCAGAACATTGTGCTTGGGTCCAAAAGCCAAGCCTAGGCTTGGCAATGTGCTAATGAGCTCTAGATCGATCCGGACCCTGATGGGCATTGGTCCGGACGACGCACTGTGGCGGTCCAGACGGGGAGTCCGGACGCGCGCACAGGAGCTGTTGCACGCGACAACGGTCGACTCGATTCAATGGGGACATGTGGCGTGCGTTCATTGGCACCATGTGGGGTCCAGACTAGTGGTGATTGGTCCAGATCACCTGAGAGATGGTCTGGACCAGGGAGTCCGGACCGCCACGAGTATAACGGCTAGTTACCCCTTGGGGGTCTATAAATAGGTGTTGGCCAGCTTGGGCTCATACTCTTGGACATTTTGATCAATATTGCATCCTTGTGAGCTAAGCCAAACCCCTCCCACTCAATCTCTTGCTTGATTGTGCATCCAAGTGAGTTGGGAGTGATTCCAAGTGCATTTGCATGAGTGATAGCATCTAGTGGCACTTGGGAATCGTTTTCGCTGTGAGTCTCTTGTTACTCTTGGTGGTTGCCACCACCTAGATGGCTTGGTGCAGAGGAGGAGTGTTGGAAAGATTGGTGATTGTTCTTGGCCACTCCCATTGGTGATTATGAGGGGTTCTTGCGCCTATTCCCTGTGAAAGTTGGTGAAAGTTGACTCTAATACATTGCTCGTGACATTGAGTGTCCTCCTCTTGTGTTGGTTGTGAGGCACCCTTTGTGGGTTAGGCGTGTGATGCCTATTAGCGCATGAATCTCCAAGTTGAGTGATCGTCGCAACGGGGACTAGCTTGCCGACAAGCAAGTGAACCTCAGAAGAAAAATTGTGTGTCAACTGTCTCCATGGTATTCATTGTTGATCGCTTGCTGGTTTGGTATAACATTCTCTACCCTCTTGTATTACTTTGTTTATATACTTGTGTAGAGTAGTTTACCTTTAGTTAGCTCACTAGTGTAGTTAGAGCAACTTAGTTGAGTGTGTGCCATAGTAATCATAGACAACTAGACTTGTGGATATGTGGCTTGCAACCCTTTCTTGGAGCTAGCGCAACACTTGCTTTTAGCCATTTAGTTTACTAACCACTTGTCTTAAGTGTTGTTGTAGTATTTTTATAGGCTATTGACCCACCTCTAGCCATTTAGGACCTTTCAAGGGGAGCCCACCTAACTCACAACAACACACCAAGGAGCAAGACTACACCACTAGATAAATAACAAGATCACCCATGGGCTTAGGCCCTAACTAGCTATCTAGAGTTGATTAGGAGAGATGTGAGGGAAGATTGGGGAAGTGTCGAACTTGTCGGTAGTCTCCCCGAGCTTGTACCTCGACAAACACCAACTTTGTACCTCGACGGATACATTCGCTAAGTAAGTGTTCATGGTTCTTTTGGTATAAAAGTATTTGTTAGTTAAGCTTTACTCCTTTTTGCTTGCGGGTTCATCGTCCATCCTAGTAACGGATACTCTAGTAGAGGGCCTTGATAGAGACGGATAACCCTGATCGATGCTAGAGTAGTAGTCGATAGTGTAGACGTGGTGTCTAGTCTAGAGGATACCTTCGCTTTGCCTCGCTCCCCACGGTTGAGGGGTAGGTGGCAGGTGGTCATAGCCCCTGTCATCCCCTTGTAATCCCCCATGTTTGGGTTCAGCGTAGAGCTACAGGCCGGAGGCGCCTGGTAGACCAGGTGTAAGCCGGTGCCTGAAGTGAGCGAGTAGAGGTTGAGTTTAATTTTCTAAAGACCCTAAAACCATAGAAATCCATCTCTACCCTTGCCAACTCTATCCTTGTGTTGTCCTTGGACAAACTAGCTAGAAGAGTAACTTCGTTCCCTGTGGAAAATACGATAACCTGAATACTTATGGGTGAAGTGCTACAACAGTAATTCCGTGCGCTTGCGGATTATTTCTGTATGCGTTAAGAAATAACAAAAGGCACCACATTTGTAATAGAGGCCTTGGGCACACCAATATGACTTGAGCACGGACAATCGAGCCTCGGGAGTAGTCATGGTTGATGGTTCGGCGGTAGCAGCCACCGTAGTCATCTTGTCAGAGCGCGGAGGTGGTGGCAGCTGCAACGGGTACCGGGCGAGAGTAGGCCAATGCATCAATGATGACCAATCACCAGGGTGCATCAGGCATGGATAGGGCACCAGGGACACCTCTTTCTATAACAAGGCAAGAGTTGCAGCAGTATCCAAAACCTTTGGCTGCTGTACAAGCACTACTGACTTAATGTCGGAGCGTAAACCATCAATGAAACACATAGTGAAATAGAGTGGGTCATGTTTGGGTGAATAGGCTTTCAACTGATCATGGAGTTTAGAGAAATAGGAGATGTAATTGGTGATAGTAAAGGTTTGTTTGACATGAAACCTCTGACGAATCAAGGATTCATGGCGATCGCAATCGAAACGATCATGTATGAGGGCACAAAAATCAGACCAAGAGTACTCTACAATCTGGGACTCAACAGATTGGTACCAGATGGAAGTAGGACCATCAAAGTGCATCTCAGAGACACTAATCCAAAGTGATGGTTCTATTGCATACATTTTGAAATACTTCTCAGTACGAGTGCGCCACCGCCGTGGATTGTCACCATCGAACCGAGGAAAAGGAACCTTCGGCAGATGGCCTGTGGGGATTGGTGGGGTGATGTGGGTCAAGAGGTGGTGGACGTGGTGGTGGATATGCGATCAATGCAGGGTGATTGGCAATCCGAGGCGGGTTTAGCAGTGGTCGTGGACCGATAACTGGTGACCGAGGAATAGGAGAAGGAGGAGTCGGCAACATACCCTTTGCTGGGACTAGGATCTAGGTCGTGATGACCCCGGATCCTGAAACCCATGGAATCATTTCAACGTGGGGCCCAACGACGGGCTGATCAGCTAGGAACACGGCAGGAAGGTGCACGACCACCGTGGTCAGTGTAGGAAGCAGACCAAGTCTATGCGACATTACGTCAAACACAGCACGGTCGCGGTCGCGCTCCAAATTATGGACGGTGTGACGAACGTCACCGAGGACGCCCTCCACACTAGGACGCCAGGACGCAAGGTCGGCGGTGGTAGCTTCGAGGTGTGTGACGCGGGCGTCGCACTCATCCTTGATGGCGGTGACTCATATGGATTCCAGCTCTATTAGACGCTGAGTAAACTCGGCGTCACGGTCGGCATAGTTGGCCTCGAGGAATGCGAGGCGGTGTTCCACAGCGAGAGCGAGTGGATCGGACGGGGCGGGTTCCAGCACGATGACGCGGCATGCGAGCTCATCAGCGTCGGAGGCGGGAGAACATTCTAGGGTGCTGAGGTGGGAGTCGACCGTAGAAGAACACTTAGTGAGGCCACACTCCAAATTGGTGAAGCGGTGGTTCTAGCGGTCATCCTAGTCGTTGAAGCAGCGACTCAGGTTGGCCTACTCGTGTCTGCCAACCGAATCCCTCTCGGGAGCGCTGAGCATGCCGACACCGGACGTACAGCCAACGACTTCGGCCGCCATGCACGCGGGCGAGCTTCACTGCCACCTCGCCAGGCCCTAAATCCTAACCCTAGATCCCCGCCGTGAAGCCCTAGAGCTCTACCCGTGCCTTGCCGGCCTCGCCGTTGCCGGAGATGGCAATGCCACCGCCACACCATGCCGCCATGACCGGCGTCGCCATCATTAGAGCCCATCTCTGGCCACGCCACCTACCTATACCGATGCAAGTTGGAGTGAGGAGTCTGTTGGCGGTGGTCTCGTCGCCGGCAACCTCACCGCCGATGAGCTCCGGCCGGTCAAAGCGCCGCCCGTCTCTGTGTGTATGACCAGTGGAGCCAAGTTGACCACAGGCCCCATCTGTCAGCGTCTCTATGTGCGTGAGGCTGGGTGTGCTTAGTAGGTGTTAGGGTTTTGTTGTTTTTCTTTTTTTAGTAAAATGCAATAATCTTGCAAAATTCATATCTAGAGCTAGAAAACTCCAATTTGAGTGAAACCAATTTTGTTAGTTTTGTCTTGATGTGCTCTACCTGATAGCAGTATAAAGTTTACTGTTTAGTAAAGTTTTATATGCAGTACTGTTTATCCAAGTTAAATGCTCTCTAAACTTGTAAATTTTGAAAATGAAGCGAGGAAGGTCCAAAAATAATGGTTCCAGTTTTGTTAGCTTTTTTTTGGCATGTATTAGCTAATGGAAGTGTTGGTTATGATGTAGATGTAATTTTACTATGCTGTTATGATTTATCCTTGTATAGTGCTTGTTTTCATGCAAAAAATGATTATGGTAAATATATGGATCTTTTATGCAGGAGATAATTTTCATAGCTTCCTGGTGATGTATTGAATGTAAGACAAATATGAAAACTGTTGTTTGACACTTTTCAATAGGGTAAAACTATTTAATTTGTTTTAAACTTGTTTTGCTTGTGGTAGCCATAGATGCTGTTCTACTTGTCCAAAAAGGCTGAAAATTTTACAGTGAGCTTTTGTTTACATATATAGGCTTCTGTAGTATTTCCAGGATTCTCTGGGTGCATAAAGTAGCAATTCTCTGTTTCACCTTTAATATGGAATAAATAAATAAATAAGGCATGTAAATAATTTATTTTGGGTTAAACATGAGCTTTTCTAACATGTTTAGGATGTATATGAACTGTTTATGTACTTGGTTCTACCGAGAATTTAATTCTTGTATGCAGCCTGCTTTTTAATTGCTCTCTAGAGTATCTTTAATCTTTCCTAGATTCGCTACCACAAAACCGAGATTTCATGAGGGGGATATTTTTTCGTGGAGGTGCAGTAAATCCGTCATGAAAACCTGTTTTCATGAAGTGGTCTGCAAACCCCCACGAAAAATATTCATATTAGCATGAGGGTTGCAAACTCTCATGAAAATAGTTGCTCTCGCCAGGAAATATATACTGCAATCCGTTTTGGTTGTTGAATTCACGTTCGCGCCTGAAGAAGCGAAAGACGCAGGCTTCATTTGGCATTCGCGCCAAAGAAGAGAATGGCCCATGCACTTTTTTTTTTTCTGTTGGCCCATCAAACAACACAGCCCACCCCAACACAAAGGCAAAAAATCCACTCCAAACCCTATCTCCAGCCGCCCCTGCCTCTCCACCCGCCGCCGCTCCTGCCTATCCATCCGCCGCTGCCCGCCCTCTGCTACCAGCACCGGCCGCCTCCCCAGCCTCTCCATCCTGTCGGCCGCCCTGCCTCTCCACCCGCCGCCCCTCCGCCACCAGCGCTGGACGCCCAGCGCCCAAGCCCCAATCCCAACGCCACGCAATGCCTCCGTCGCCCTAGCCCTAGTCCAGCGCCGCACCGTGGATTAGGGCATCACCACCCCTGGCTCCACTACGGCGAGACTGCTTGTGGATCCGGTGACTGTGCTTGTGGAGGACAACGCAGTGCCCACGACAGAAGAGAGGACACCGGCTCCACCTAGTCGCACATGCTGCTGCGGTCGTAGGCTTCAATCGGACTGAGGTAATGAAGCCATCCTTTTTTCCCTATTTTTTCTGTGTTGTGTGCTCCAGCAATATTTTTCCCCAATTTTTTCTGTGTCGTGCTCTAGCAATATGAGGATGTTTATTGCATATGAAACTGTGTTCTATATACTGATGCACTGGACTTAATTGTTGACCATGGGATTGGAGGAGTTAGCACGAACATCGATCCGAGCGCATGTCGGACAAGGAACCGAGGTTTCAATTGAGGAGAAGGCAGCACCGAACGCCCAGCCAAGCTTGCAGAAGAGGACTACACCGACTTTGACGCCAAGGTTGAAGGACAGGCACCACTGCAGTAGCTACATCAACTCCAGAGGACTCAAGAAACAAGATGCCGCGTTATGATGATGGTGCTGCTTCCTTCAAAAGTTCATGCAACCTTGAAATTTTTCAATACCCGGGGCGTTGTATGAGTCCTCGGGGTGTTCATGAGTTGCCAATAGAGAAATATGAGGCTGCTTTTTTATACATTTTGACAAACATGCCAGAGATGGATGAATTCTTCAAGTATGTGGATGTTCAATCTGGACTCCTAGTATATTTTATATCTAGTCTGTTCACACTAGCTAACTTAATTTGGCCCCTTAGGAAATTTGAAAAGGAACGTTGGATGAGTTGCACTAGAGGAAGGCTGCTCAAGCTTAACGATTAAATTCTGAAGATGTTGCTCAGAATAGAGGAGGATCGAGGCCATGGGGAGAGACACAACAATTGCTGGTATGAATATGAAATCCTTGTCCTGTTGTCTTCTGCTTATACTACTAAATACTGCTACATCCAAATGTGAATGTCACACACTAATTATTTCACATATATCTAGCTGGCCCAGGTTTCAAACATCATGTAACTTCATTTCATGGTCTTGTAGGAATATAAATTTGGCCCCAAGAAGGCTAGCACTTTGAACACATATGCTGTAATGAAGTCTGGATTCAAAAAGGTGGACAGAAGTGGAAAAAGCTCTCCTATTCCCAGCCAGAGAGCACAAACCCGTTTTGTATGTACTTCACTCAGTTTATTTTTGCATGGTTCCAACCTTGCCGATTGTATCTCAATTTATTTTTGCATGGTTTAAACCTTGATGATTGTATTTTTATATGATTACAGCCTTGCTGATTTCACACATGCTTCCCTCTAGTATTTTTTTTAGGATGCCTACAATGCAAGAACACAACTTGATGAGAATTCAAAAGAATTGGATGTACAAGCATTGTATTTCATGGAACGTGGAATGGCCCATGGCCGCGCGCCAATAGCTGATGGTTGTGTGGATAAGCAAACACTTGCAGCAATTGCTAAATCCAATCGTTTTTGTTCAAGAAACACTGCTGCTTATCAAGCTGTAGTACATGAAAATGAGCAATTGAAGGAGAGGAATGATACACTGAATGAAACAAACAAGAAATTGAATGAGAATAATGAGATTCTCATTGAGGAAAATAGTGTTAATTGTGAGATGATGCTGGTAATAATCATCTCTCTCCATGTTACAACTTACTGATCATATGCATTGATCTCATGTGTTTGCACATCCAATTTCAGAGACTTTTTCAGGATCTTAAAAAAGCACAACCTGCCGATCTGATGGACCGTCTAGCAAATATCGATGCCCGTCGTCATCATGTAAATTGTTTTGCTGAAAGCAGAGATTATTAGATAATAAATAGGTCAAGACTGCTGTTCTATCCATGTACTGTAGGAGTATGTCAACATCCATGTAGAGTAGTTGAGGCTGACCTTGTAGTTATTCAACTACTATAACCAGTGTGTGATTGGGCTGCTGCTTTCCTGTGGAGGGAAGCTGGCTGCCAACATAAATGTGGTATTATTCATGCTTGAAATTGGTAAAACAAATGTGAGTCTAGTTCTTGGATATATCCTTTACACTTGCTGCTTTGGTTAAATAAATGTGGCAACCACCTGCTGTTTTGGTTTTATTAGTACATATTAACCTGTATCTGGTATGCACACAAAGCATGAACTTAGATATACTCCCTTTTTACTTGAAGTCTAAGACCATGATTGATGTTTTTCAGGTTTCTGAATCATCACATGTCAGCACTAACCCACTTGAAATGCTTTGTCTTGGTAATTTTGTGGACACTGATGATGATGATGATGACTACGGTGAGATGAATGACAGCAACAACTATGATGATGACAACCATAGTTGTGATGACTTTGACGAAGATGATGGTAGTGATGACATTAGTGGCAGCGAAGATGTCGACATGAACAGTGTTAATGGAGAGGATAGCATCAATGAGGAGGATGACAGTGATGATAATGAGGATGATATCAATGATAATTGATGATGGGAGTAAAACCTGAACATGGTACCATCTTACTTTTGGGCTATTTTGATCCAAACTAATGGATGCTAGGCTTATTTTGCTAACCCACGACCATAGGTTGAAACAAAACCTTTTGGTGTTGTAGTAAGTCGACCTCAAAGCTATGTAGGTGTTGGGACTTATGTTAGTTGGCTATGACTATGAGATAGTATTATTGCCTTTCATCAGTGTAATGCTGGAGACTTTGTGGTATGTTTGGTGTGCAATTCATGGATGCTTTCTGATATGTTTGGACTGAAATCAGTTGATTATATGCATGTATTGAAATCTGATTATATTTGGAATTTGGATTGAGAATTTTCCTTGTTGGTTAAAATAGTTTCCTAGAGGTTTATACTCTCATGAAATAAATGTTCCTGGATGGTACCATAAATTACCATGACAGTTTTGGACCCCAGAAAACCATATTTCATGAGGGCTTGAACATGTTTTCCTGGTGGTGTCTCCGTCTCATGAAAACTATATTTTGTGATGGTTCAAACATATTTTCGTGGTGACATCTCCTCTCACGAAATACTATATTCCTGTGAGTTTTGATAACATCACGAATTAATTTCATGACGGTTGACTCCCTCTCACGAAATACTATATTCCTGTGAGTTTTGATAACCTCACGAATTAATTTCATGACGGTTGACTCCCTTTCATGAAATACTATATTCCTGTGAGTTTTGATAACCTCACGAATTAATTTCATGACGGTTGACCCCCACATAATACCGCCATAGAAACACCCCATCATACCTGGTGACGCTAACATTTTCATGGAGGTGACCATCAGGAACGTCCGCCACGAAAATAAATCGTGAGCGTCGACTCTCATGAAATTTGAATTTCGTTGGCTTTAATACCGTGAGCGCTCATGCGTGAATGGTTGGCCCTCACGAATCGTTTTCATGAGGGTAAAACTATATTTCATGACGGTTTTTCCACTCTCACGAAATCTCAGCTTTCTGGTAGAGATTACTTGTTGAGTGTGAGCTAAATGTTTGTGTTTAGTTACTTAAATCTGATTTAGGTAAGTTGTTAGCTGCAGGTTTTAGACCCCTTACTGCTAATGAACAATTGTATCTTAGATTGCTAGAACGTGGTGAGTGTTTCTTTTCTCTTCTCGAGAAGAGATATGCACCTACTCACTCAAATAAATTTAATCTTGATATCACCTCTTGCCACCGAGACAAACTTGTTTATGTTAGTAACATGCTGATGTTCATATCATGTTACCACAAGCCCATGTTGCATCATATCATTCATGTCATATCCTATGCATTCCTTTTATTCATATATGTATTCATGCAATAGGATCGCCAGAAGGAGTGACGCTGTTGGAGTTCGGGCCGTGGAGAGGAGAATCCACCGGAGGACCAGCAGGAGGCCCCAGGAGGAGACATGCAGGTCCAGGACCAGCTGCCCGAGCTAGTGCCCGGAGCACGCCCCCACTAGCTACCTGAAAGGCAAGCCCGGAGCATATTAACCTCCCACGCTTTATTAAAAAGAACTTGAGTCTTTATGTTTGATGCATTAAGTTATAGGAGTTGTTTGAAACTTGACAAGTATCGCATAATTTTTATGCTCTTTTTTGAATTTCAAATCAACTTGACGAGTATCGCATAATATTGAGCCCACTGCCCAAATTATGACTGAACTCCATCAAATCATCAGAGAGACTATGAAATTGCACCCAGACCTTCGGAATTTCATATCTCCAAGCTTGTTGCTCTCGCTTTACTGCAAAGACCATTTTAGATTTAATAAATGCATTTGGCTTCTGCGAGAACCAAACGTACATTACGCCCAAGTCCAGCTTCCGACAAAAAAGTAGTATGAAATTCATTATCTCCCACTCTATCGACGATCCAGTCCTAGCTACATGATAGTAGTGTGACAAGCTCCGCCGTGACCCCGAGCCACTGACATAGAACCCTCAATGACTGCTAACACCTGAGCCACTGACATATAAACCCTCAATAACTAACACCAGAGCAACTAGGGTTACAATAAAAACATAAATTCTCAACTGCGACACCACACATGGTAGTGCTATTGGTCATACTCCTTTATTAAAAGGGCACGCTTTAGTAACATGATTATCGCCACATATATATTATCCTAAATCCTCCATTACATGTCCTTTAGTGAGCTAATCTTCTTGCCGTCCTAGATAAATCTATAACTCAATCACACGTGATCCAGTGAGCATGAATTTTTTACTACAACTCAAGCATGTAATGGTTAGCTCACCATAAAATTTCACCACAATTGGACCGGAGAAACCACAGCTATGAATTCATTACAGAAAAACATAGATCCAAAGTTACAACAAAACTTTGTGCTAAAGCATAGTATATCATATGTACACTGTGTAGATGTACTCATATGGAGTCCAACACAATTGGATTTTCCATTTTATAATTTTTCTGTGATTTACTATGATTTTTCAAAGATTCACCCGAAATAAACATAAAAGCAATTCAAGGTTCAAAGATCCTTCATTTTGATCCCCTCCACTCTGCATTTAGCTTTCCTGCATATATTCACATGCTTCAGGGGAAATGAACAGGCATGGACCTAGAGGGACACACTTGCATACTTAGCAAACTTTGCCATAGAAACAGACTTTCCCTTACCATATGTTTAGACGACCTATCTGCTTTTTTTCACTGAAGATTTTTTTTTAAATAATTGATTCATTGCACGCACGGGCATATACCAGTTAAGGTGTTACATAATTAGCAATTGATATTAGGACCTAAAAGCAATTCATCTTGTTTGTGTTTGTCATATCCATCTGTATTTCAAGTAGTAGAGGAAGTCTGAAAAAAATGAGGACAAGTAGCGTATGACTTGTTGACATGTTATTGATTAGATGTAGATATTATATACAATTTGAAACCTGATGATTATATTATTTCTAACATGTCTTTTATTTTTTCTCGTATAGTTAATATTTAGCTTTGCGTATAAAAAAATGTTAATGAAAATGAGTGAGTGATGTTGGCAGCCGTCAAAAGAAAAATAGTGTACGCTAAAAAATAGTGATCTCAATGATTTATCTTTGAGAAACTTGATGTTGATCACGACACGTTATCTCATGAAATTTTTTTGGTTCCCGTAGCAACGCACAGGCACTCAACTAGTAAGTAAATAAATATACAGACCAGAGACAGTGAGAGTCCATTGCTTGCGACGGCGACAGAGACGAGCCAGGGTTCCTTTCCTTAATGCCCAAGTCAAAGTACAGTGCTCTCTTTCTCTTACCACCGTTGGCAAAACTCCATAGCTAGCGCCGTCCGTTTCAAGACGCACCTGCAACATCTCGTCGACGAACAGGGACAGGTTGTTCCGGCGGCTAGGGTTCACACCGCAGCTTCCTCGTACCTACGCTGTGTGTGCGAGCTGAGCCGCCGCCCGCCACCACCAAGCTCAGTGCACTCGCCCGCAGACTCTCACTGCGTCCCGTACCGTCAAGGCAATGCGTCCAAGAAACTTTCCGGGCGCTTAGCTTATTTGCACCGTTGGTCAATGACCTGACCTGCACTGTCTGCCGGTGTTGTCGTCATATCCGCAGGCGTTGATCGCACTCCGCAAGTCAGTCCCCTGTTCCGACGACGACGACGACGAGAGCTTCTGAATGCGTGTGCGTGTCGTTTTCTGTGTCCAAAGAGGCAAAGATGAACTGAACACAACGCAGGACTAGGACAGCACCGGAGTAGAAGCGCCCGCCGCACCGTTGACGTCAAGCAATGGGAGGCTTTTGCCAATTATTAAAAATAGATCCGCCAAAGCAAGTAATAAGAAAACAAAACATTGGCCAAAAGAATCCAAGAATCCGAACTTCGAATGCATCCTCTCCAAAAAAAAGTGCGGCTATCAAAACAAAATTCTCCAACATGACGTATTACGGCCGGGCGTATGTTTTTCAGATAAAAAAAGAATCGGTACACGTGTCAACGAACGTGACAAAATCCGGCAATAAATTCCCAGTGCGCTCGACTGCAGATATGGTTTTTTTTACAACAACGCGTACTCCATATATATTAAAACGATTGGACAGAGTACAAGGATTTGGGATTGGACGTCCCAAAGAGCAGAGGAGTAGCACCCGTGCTACTAGAAAAGATTCAACCGAATGACTCAAATAAAAAAATCTATCCTCTCGGATATCTGTCGCTCTTGATGAAGATGATCTATCTTTCTGCTGGAGAAAACACACGTGGTGATGACCCCGTCGGGGACGCCTCGCCACGACCGAGACATCGGGGATCCTCATTGTTGCACTCCGATAGCACAGTCGGCGCACCCCTCGACTGTCTGATCGGCCTGTATCTGCGAGGATTTGAGATCTTAGGTCATAGTTCTTGTATGAGCTTCACCTAACTCAAGATGCTGGCGCTACTTCTCCTGATATTAAATCTGAGGACCGGCATCGATGAGAATCGGCGGTCTACCCGAACACCAGGAGTAGCTTTGCCACTTTCGTATTTCCATCCAGCTGAAAAACAGGAACCTAAAAAACAGAGAACAAAACCAAATGGCTGGGCACGTGGATGGGCTAACACCAGGGCCTGTTCGCTTGAGCTACTTCTGCCAGGCTTATCAGCCATGGTATAGTATTTTTCTCTCACAACAAAACAGCAGAAGCCCTCAAGCGAACAAGTCGTCAAAGAGTAGTTGCAAGTCTTGCACGTGGCGTTGGTGGCCCCCACAGAGGAAAGGTTGGGAGAAGTCAAATTTTTTTAAATAATATTTTTTTAAATGAAAATAGCAAATCTAGAAGCTGTTATAGGCTTTCAACCTGTCTTTCGAGGTCAAATATGCGGTTTTGTAGGTGGTGGAACATCTTGTCCTTCTTCTTGAGTGCTTTGTTCTTTGGTTGCGGACATGCTTTCAACCTCTCTTTCGAGGTCAAATATGCGGTTCTGTAGGTGGTGGATGAATTCTTCGTACGGGTAAATGGCAGGTGGATCTACCCACCTAGTGAAACTACAGTTGTCCTCGTCTTTGGAGTTCTATAGAATATGTAGTCTTGTTAGTATGTAATGAAGATGATTAGTACGGTAAAAAGCGTAGTAAGACTAACCCATCAGCGAGGGCATCTAAAGAATTGACGCCCTCCATGAAGGCCACCATCGCTGTATACTTGGACTACACAGTTGTCACCACGGCAGCATTTTGGCCAGTCTTCTTTCCTGTTATCATATGGTCAAGAACCCACTAGGTGGACGAAAATCCTTCTTACCTTGCAATGGGAAGTTTTCTAGTGGATCTGGGTACCAATCTGGGCCATAAGATCCTAGCCAAACCACGAGATCAGTTCCCCTTTCCCTTTCCCCTCTGTGACACACACGCCATTGGTATGGACTCTCTTGGTTAAGTGGCTTTATGTTTAATTTTGCGCTCGGTGGGCACGAACATCTTCGACCCGTCGATATATAGCAAATGCTAGAGACGTGGGCTTTGTAGCTCGATGTTAGAATTCACTGCAGTGTAGCATGCAGTGTTCATGTTCATACTCACTGAAAAGGCTAAATAATGATGAAGTGACAACTCACTACAAAGGCTATGTACCATGCAGTGTACGTAGCATGCAGTGTTGATGTGATTACTCGTGGAAAAGGCTACATCCTACATTTGTAGTGCCATTAAGTGACCTGACCGTAGCCTAAAAAGCCTACAAAGCTAGACGACGGTGACATGAAAACTCATTAAAAAGCCTACACAGGCAGACGTTGGCAGAGCCTGTCGGTGGCTACTGTTGATTCAGTACGGTTGTTGTCATTTTGATGTGAGTACTCGCTGCGAAGCCTAAATAATGATGAAGTGACAACTCACTGCAAAGGCTGTGTACCATGCAGTGTACGTACCATGCAGTGTTGATGTGAATACTCTCTGAAAATGCTACATCCTACATTTGTAGTGCCATTAAGTGACCTAACCGTACCCGGAGAAGCCTACAAAGCTAGACGACGATGACATGAAAACTCACTGAAAAGCCTACACAGGCAGACGTCGAAAGTTATTGGAGCATTGCCTCCATTAAATGGTGGTAAATGAACTAATATGGTTGGAGGCATCAGAAATTTAGGAGTACACTAGTTTACATCCATGCAAGCCTACAACTATACAACTAGTACAGGTCAACCAGCACGACGCTCACGCTTGACGGCCTATGCTCCTCGGTGATGAACCTACATCGTAGGATAAGTGAGGGGGTCTGGAGGATGACGCAGGTGTGCCACCGGGGTCGACTCTGTAGGCTGCGTACCCTCGGTCGGCTGAGTCGGCAGAGGTGCACCAGAAAGCTGTGAGGGCTTGGCCTCATCGGGGCCCCAAGGAGGAGTGTCGTCAGTGTAAAAGGTCCCGAAGCTGCTAGTACCCATCATGTAGTCATTGCAAGAAGCACGTCCACCTACCCAAAAAATTATAAGGTCACATAAACCATGTTAAGTACATAATGAAAGAAGAAATCGGAAGGTCATCGTAGAAGTACCTAGGACTCCAACCGTCTGGTGCGAAGAACGAGCACGTCCTCTAGATCCTATGACTGGAGGCAGAGGTGGAGGTGGAGCTGGAGCTGGAGGCACACCCTGCTGCCCGTGAACTACATCCGTGGTGTGGCGGCATGATGCTTGGTGTACTCCCGCCATGCAACGTTGCCCCAGTCGTCCAAGGGCGACAATCAACTCCATCATACCAACTGTTAGGGGGTTCTGCTCGAACCACTCTGCATATGAGTATAGCTCGTTGGCCATGTCGCTGCAAATATCTATCTGCAAGGCAGGCACGTATTGTTTGCATGAATTGTTGTGACTCATTGCCAAAGTAACGATAGGACAAAGTAGTTTACCAATTTACTTACCAGCGCATGGAAAGCAGCTAGTGGCTCGATCGCGAACGTATCGGTGATCTCAGGCTCATGCGGCGTGGCCTGTACCGGCACGGGGAAGCAACGGACGCATGTGGCTCCATGAAACCAACGCAAGTACTCGCGGTACGTGGCCTCCTCAAACAGCCCACCTAGGTCGTGCATGTCGGCAGCCACCTCTACCCAGGCGCTCACCTAAGGCATCACCCTATCCACCCAAGACTGCTTGAACTCTATAGCTTGACCTTTTCTTGAAATCCTACAATACAATTAACTTTGAATAAAGCTATACCAGCATCAAGAAGAAATGTGAATACAACGAGACTTACCCGTGCGACCCGTCAAGTTGAAGTCGGGGAAGGGGGAAGACCTGCGTGCACCCAAACTGAAGTGCCACCCGCTCCGGACAGTATGGCTCGACGAAGATGTCGAACAACAGTCGTTTCCTCATGCACCACAGCTCCTGGTCACAGTAGCACATCTCTGACAAGCCACGCAGAGCACGGAAGTGTATGTTCATGCCTATGTATGGGGTCCACTGAACCCTGTCCGGTGTGAGTTGGTCCAACGCAGCGATGTACGCATTGTACGTGCCTCTACCCATGGTTTTTGCCCACCTCAGCTGCGAAGAACAAACTTAGTCAACAATGAAAGTACAATTGGAACATAAGTGAGCAAATAGTATAGACAAAATACTTACATCGTGACACACCCAGAGTGTGCCCATTGTTGGGGCATCGAGCTCGTCGGCCACACCAACCTCGTCGAAAGCATAGTGGAGATCCTCGTACGGCTCATACGATGCAAGGGTCGGCCTCCCGATATCAAACCACTCGAACAACCACAACATCACCAACAACGGACAACCAGCGAACGTATTTTATCCTCATCCCACGAGTGCAAGCATCGCACAAAGCCCGATACATAGCTGCAAGCACCGCTGATCCCCAACCATACTGCAGAATCGCCTCAAGTGGTGAGTATGCTATCTGCACCGCGTGAGTGGACGAAGTGCTTGTCGACGGTATCGTGGTGAGAACTGGTGAAGATTACCTAGCTGAACAGCCACAGCAGGTCTGCCTCCAAGTGTCGCTGCACTCGTCCTCGTCCTCCATGAGCCTCTCCGCACGGAACTAAGACAACCATGCCTTTGGAGGGCCGTGGCGGTCGTGGAAGCCGAACTGCTCAGCCTCTCTGTCCCTCGGCTGCAACACGTCCTAAAAACACTGCAGCACCTGGTCCTCCCAATCCACCGGCACTACTACAGGCCGACGGGGGCACCGGCGATAAGTAGACCGAACAGCATGGCGATGTCCTGTAGAGTCACGGTGACCTCACCTACTGGTAGGTGGAATGTGTGCATCTCCGGTCTCTAGCGGTCAACCCAAGCAGAGAGGAGTGCACGGTCAACCAAAAAGCGCGAACTCCTATGCCTGTGTCGGTCAACCAGGCGAGCGAACGGAAGTAAACCAGCAGCACGTAGCCTATTGCAAAGAAAGAATATTAGTTACTGAATTTCACCACGAAAGGCACGAACGTACAAGGTACAAAATACACATACCGTGGAACCCAGCGCTGGTCTAGTATCCACAACTCATCGTGGGTACGAAGACGGAGGGCTGGTGGAAGCTGCCCATCCTGCAAGTTGGAGCGGTGCCTCTAGTCGACAATAGGGTCGATCAGCTCCATGCCCGCCATCCTACAAAAGCAAGTCATGTTTAAAAATATAATAACATATGAATAAGTAATACGAATTTAGTTGGAAATTCATAACAGTACATACAATGCTACGTGCTAGGGCCTTGTTGAGTGGCCTGCCTTGAGTTGCGTTTTGGAATAGGCCGCACATCCGTTCCATCTAGTAGCCAATTTGTGGGGGTACGCATCACAATTTTTCGTGAGATGATTTCCACCACAAGCGAGGCAAAAGGGACGCTTGTCTGAAGCCTCGGAAGTATCCATGTCATTCCTAATACGTCGACTCTTGCGATGTCCCTTTGTGTCCACCCTTTGTTCTGCATTAGGTGACCACTAACGGTCCAAGTCATTAACTACCTTAATGAAATCAGCAACGGCCCTCCAACCTCGAAGCTCACCACACCATGTGTTAAATACTGCTTCCTTTTTGAAATAATCTGACACAAAAGTCATCAGAATGTTGGCTTTTCCACATGCAGCAAGCACATGGGAGCATGGAATATGGTAGAACTTCGGCTTCTGGCATGTGCACTCAGACTTGTTAACCTCTGGCCATAACTGACACTCCATAGTTATATCGCTTGGACCAGTGCCAAGTACGCTCTTGTCACGCAGCATGACTTCATACACAAGGTCCTGGTTGCCAACAGGAAACACCCTATGCAGGGACCCTTTGGCACTCTTCTCTTCAAGGTAAGCAAAAATCTTCCAACAATAGGTCATCTGTGGATTCTGAACGACAGCCGCTGCCACTTGACAATGCTCTCACAGATACAACATTGTGCCCCTCAGGATACCCTCCACAATTGCAACCAAAGGAAGTGAACGTGTACCTTTGAGCACCCAGTTGTAAACCTCAGCTAGATTTGTGTCATTATGCCATAGCGAGCACCATAGGTATCATGCAACAAGGACCACTTCTCGACGGGCTCCTCTTTAATCAAATCAGAGAAACACTTTAAAGACCTGCCCCCTTATGTCGGCGAGTCTTGCTTTTAGCCTCATTAGGATCTGGAGTAAGGCCTTGCGGCTCCTCATCTCGTGCCACAATAGGTTGACGACGCACTTCATTCATGTGACTTGTGGTCAGCTCGTCTAACCTTTGCCAAAGGAAATCAAATTTCTTTCTCTGGTTCTGCTTGCATAGCCTCTTGAACAGATCCATCAGGCGCTTGCTCTTGAACTGCTTGTAGAAATTACTACCTAGATGCCTCACGCACCAGCGACTTTGTATATCTGGCCATTGGACCTCTGGATCCCTACCATTCTTCAATTTATCCACTGCATTCAATAAACCAGCATTACAATCATGCAAGACACAAGCATTCTCCCTATCTTCCACGAGAGCTCGTTTAATTAACTTTAGGAACAACAACCAGCCATCGCTGTTCTCAGATTCAACCAGGGCGAAAGCAATAGGCACAACCTGGTTGTTGCCGTCAACCCCAATGGCTGTTAGCAACATACCTCTGTACTGTCTAGTCAAGAAAGTGCCATCCACACAGAGCAGAGGTCGGCAATGCTTGAAGGCCTATATCATGCACCCCAGAGACCAAAAAGCTCGTTTCAGGACACGATCTCCTTCCACGTTGATGTAGTCATCAATATCAATTATAGTCCTATGGTTTTTGGCTTGAATGGTTGCTGGAAGAGTTGACAGGTGGTGATATGAGTCCTTGTAATTACCGAACCTCTTCTCCAAGGGCGACTATTTTGCTCTCCAAGCCATGTCATAAGACATCTCATAGCCATATCTATTCTGAATAGCAAGCATTATCCGAAATGGGGACATGCCAACTTTTTCAACGATCTCGCCGTACATTACATTGGCCGAGAATTCCACCGTCATGTTCTTATGCTTTATCAGCATTGTCTGCAGCAAGCAACTATGTGGTTGAACAATAGTGATGATCAAGTTGGTCTCCGTACGTGGCATATGACCATGAACACGCCAAGTACAACCTTCGGTCACAAACTTAACGTCCCACGTGGTGGGGTTAGAAATAAGCACCTTGAACTGCTTCTTTTCAGAAAAAGCCCACTGCCGAACTACGTGCTGTAGATGAACATTGTCATGAAACATCTGGCCTTGTCTGACCTCGATCTTTGAATACTCCCACGATGAATGATGAGCATCATCGACCGTCATGCAATCTAGTGCTATGTGAGCCCAATCCTCAGGGATATCGGCCTCGTCGTCAAAGCTCCAACCCGTAAATTCATCCACAAAGGCATGGTGCTCCGCGTCGTCAGCCTCCATCTGTTCCATGATTCTTTCGTCCTCCTCACCCTGGTCAGCTTCCATATAAGGACCATACTCTTCTGCTTGACCATCCTATGTCGGGTTCTGAACCGCCTGATCATCGCAAACATAGCTATGCTCAGCATTTGCGGCCTCTAAATTGTCGTCTGCTGCACCTGTGTTGCTACTCTCACCCTGCATGCAACCATCCAGGAACTCAACAAGCATGATGTTGCAATAACGACGCTCCAACGCCTTGGACACGAGAAAATGCCACTTCTTCATGTTACTGGCCTCATACAACTCCCACATCCATCCATTCTCCTACAATTTAGGCACCAACATAGTAATCCTACAATTTAGGCACCCAAGTATTCATGTAGCCAGGCTAAAACTTGTTTCCAGCTATAATCTAGCGGGGATTTCAGTTCTGTGTCAAACACCTGAAACTCGCTAAGGTCTACCCCGCTATCCCCATATCTGATTTCACCGTTGCCATGGTATATTCTGAAAGAGACTAAATCGGTCGACATTCCTGGTCGCATCGTTCAAAGCATCCTGTCAGTTAAAAGAAGTACCATGGCAACCTACTCTAACTAAACAAAATAAACTAAAAAAACTAACCCTAACCTATCTCAAACTAACAACTAAAACTAACCCTTAAATTATCTGAAATCCAAAACTAGCCCAAACTAAACTAACAACTAAAACTAACCCTAACGTACCTCAAACTAATCTACAACTAAAACTAACCATAAAATTATGGCTACAGGTTAACCCTAAAATCTAATCTAACTAAACTAAACTAACTAAATATACTAAGTAATCAAACTAAACTAACTAAAAAACTAAATCAAAGTAAACTAACCCTAAAATTAACCCTAATCTAAAACTACAAACTAATCTACAACCTAAACTAATAAAATCTAACTAAAGTTACTAAAAAAGGAAATCTAAATTAAAAAAATGCTCACCTATCGGCACTTGGCCGGCCGAGGGTGAGCGCTCCCCCGCAGGACAGCTATGGGCCCGTGCGTTGGGGGCGGGAGCGGCAGCGGCGGCGCCGGATCCGGCCTTCCCGGCGACCAGCAGCAGATACGCGGCGGCGGGCAGAGCAGGCGCAACGGCGGAGTCGTGCGCGAGAGAGAGGCTGCGAGAGAGAGAGTGCGCGAGAGAAGGAGCCGGCAGATATTTTAGGGCTGTTGGCCGATTAGCCAGTGGGTCCAAGGCCTGCCGGCCAGCCGAAGGCCGACACGGTCCTATCGGCCATCCGCGGGCCGACAGGCCTGTCGGTGCGCGCTGTGCTGAGACAGGGCCCTCCAGTTGCCGACACGGCACAAATCTGCATTCCAACGGCCGAGAGACTTCTACTTCTACGATTCTTTTTATCCAAATGTTTTTTTCAATTAATAATTAAAATACTATTATTTAAAAAAATTTCAGGAGAAGTCCACGAACACAGCCGAGCGCCGACCCGTCTCCACCGGTTCCGCGCGCCCCGTGCCGCAAGCCCGTCATGGCCGCCGCCGCTCCTGGGTAAAAGGCCTCGAAGCAGAGACGCCGGCGTTGTCGTCCGTGTCATCGGGGGCGTCATAGTGCCAGACGGCCTTCGTGCCGCGAGAGCGCGCCGGCCGTAGGCCACGCGAGACCGCGAGCGCAGCCCCCCAGTAAGTCGCGTGTAGGCGCACGGGATGAACCACTTGTGCACGCACGCAGAGGCTGCAGCTCTGCTCGAACTGCTCAGATGGCGAGCCGCGGGGTTGCAGAGTAGCGCGCAATCCAACGGATGGACTGTGAGCACCAGGAGATCGAGCTGAGTGGAGGGAGGGCATGAGAGGAACGCCGCTTTTATTTGGTAGGTTTATTTATTAGATAACTCGGCTGATTATTGTTGTTTTTGGCTGTTTGCAAAACGGTTGGTACGGTAGACTAGTGATTTGATTTACAGAGAAAATAATAAATATTCGGTCATCAATGTTGCAAAAGGTGTTTTAATGCTATATTGATCAAATTGTTACGACCGAGTCTATGGAAAAATCTGATACTTGTCTAGTGTTTTCGGTAAATGCAATTGTACCGAAAACAGGGGGGCATGTGTTGATGGCATAATTTGGCTGGAGAATATGTCATGATCGGCCAAATCATATATGTTATTGAAAATTAATCTAAATTAGTTGACACGTTGCTTAAGAGTTGTAAAAGGGCCAAGGGCGTTCCATGCTGGAGTATATATACATATGACGAAAGAAGAAAGCAAACAAGGAACAGGCCAGATGACCAACACGTATCAGGGTGTGTGGAGATGATTTCTGGCAAGGAGCGTTCAGGGGATAATTGTGACGTGATTATACTGGAATTCACATATGAAGAGAACCACAGAAGAATTCGGAAGGGGGATCGGAGAAGGATTTTGCACCAACTAATTATGTGGCTGGAAGGTACAAGTTATACTTGGATTGGCTGTGGTAGTATCTGGTACGTCTCAGGTGCAACGTCAACAAACAGGAGGATTAGAAGGATATTTTATTCTGTTTCCATACGGAAGAATACTCGTATATGTATCCGACTCCGCTGGCTCGTGTACTTCTCCTAAAGACCATGCGGACCCATATATATTATGGGGTGCGGCCAATTGTTTCTTCATATACACAATCGACTCAAAACAATCTACTATTACCATGTTTCTTTACTTTCTTTGTCTACTTTTCACATTAGGTCAGTAGCTATGCTTTGCTAGTTTCCCGCAAACAAGCCGCGAGCTCCGGCGTCATCGGAGTGCCATCCATTGCTGTTCTTGCTCATAAAACAGCTGGCCGATTCTTCGTCGTAATCGAAGAATTTATCTCTTTACTGGTTTGCTTGGAAACTAGTCGTGACGCTTCTACGAAAGTGAGGCAATTTCTCATTGGCGACTCCTGTGCTGATTTTCGGCGTCAACAGGAACCAGGGACCGGCCCACCTTCCTCTACCTGCCAGCGAGAAGCCGGAGGCGGGGACGAAGGGGTCCGGAGCAGGGAGGCTGGAAGGGGATCAGAGGAAGGGGAGAACTAGCATAGGCCTACTACTCACCGCGGAGTCTCAGAGGAAGGTGTTTGGATGTCTCGGACGTTGAAACGATGGCAAAGCGGAGATCACAGATATGGTTGGTTTGCGAAGACATAAGCAATACAAATCATGCATATACGTTTCCTCATACATCGGCACTACCTCATTACCAAATGTCGATGTACAATCAGCAAGGCCAAACGAACATGATAAGTTCGGCCAAATTTGATGAAGCATCACGCCATAATATTTTTGCTAATATGCAACAAGATATTTCACATATTAGTTCATCGGTAACAAATTATCAATATAGATTACCACAAATTAGTATGCCAATGAATAATACATATGACTGAAATAATAGCGTTTCGGTCAATTATTTTGAGCCATCAGCTGGTACACCAAATGCTAATAGACTAGAGGAGGGTGTAACGTTTGGATTTTCGTCCTCACGTGCAATACCGGATGATTCGGACACATTTGCAGAGCATGGCAGGGTCAATGAATTTTCAGCAAGCATAAGTACGTCTCCATATAATATTGTAGCACATAGTATGTTTCCTACACCACCCCAAATTGCCGAAATTCCATATGGTTCATGTTCGGAAACTCATGTTAATGATCAACAGGTGTTACAAGTTGGTTCCACATCTAGTCAGTCTATGACAGAGCAACATTTGGAGCTTAAAAGCCGTAGGGGCAACTTGATGAAAAGCTAAGATCTGCCATGGAAACTATTATAGCTCAAGCACGTAAGGATGTTAGGAAGAATTTGGATGCTTGCCTTGTAAGTATGGGAAGAAAACCTGTTTTTTCAGAAGAACTAAGGCCGGCTGTTATTAATTTGTAGGCTAATAGTGAGAAAAAGGAAGAAGCTCTGCCAATTAATGAAATTAGCAAAGGCAAAATAATAGCGGCAGATGTGGACAATAGTTCGGCTGTTGCTAAAGCCGAACAAAATCATACTTGTTCTAAATCCATTATGTCTAAAGAGTCAAGCTTACAAAAACATTTCAAGCGCAATGAGGTAGCCGTGCTTGATTTCTCCGAATCGATGGACCTTTTGTTTTGTCATCTGTGTTCCATGCCCTAGTTGATGATTTTCATGAAATACAACATAAAGCCGAACAAAATTCGGTTGACAAGATGCATCCAGATGATAGAGCACAGGATCTTAAAGTCAAGGAAATAGTGTTGGAGAGCCATCAAAAAGAAAGGAGAGGTGTCATTCAACTAGAACAACCGCCGTCCTTCTCCAACTTATTTAAGAAGGTACCATCTACAAGTAATTTACCTATTTTTCAATCTGATCATAAATTTGCATTTAATGCATACATTAGTGATTCTATGATGAATAATGATAAGAGATCGATTGAGGAGTGTAATTTACTTGCTAGTAATATCTCAAAACATATCGGCCAATATACTAAACAATCTAGAGAGGCCCATAGTAGCAATTTATTAGAGCTAAAGCTTTCCCCATTATTTTCTTCGAGTCTGATATTTGCATGGGTAGCTTTACTTGTTTTACACTCGGTTTATACTTGGTCTAAAATGAGATATAGGTTATGTAACTATTTTGGATTTAAAGATGTTAAGACGAGGTTGAAAAACATTAAAGAGGCGGATAATATGGAAACAAAATATCATTCTCAATTATCGGACAATAGAAATAATACAAGTAAATGTGTAGCCGAATGGTTCGATGTCAAATCTGAACCATTCGTTTGCTTAGCATTAAAGCTGTCTCCACAAAAGAATCAGCTAAAGAAAATGAAGTACACTTTTGATACGACTTTATGTGATCACATATTTGATATCTTATTAGAAAATCAGTACATTAGAATAATTGATCACCAAGTCAAGCCATCGATTAAAATTTTAGAAGAACAGATATAATGCAAATTAAATGGCATAATTCATTTGATCATAGCACCAATGCTTGCAATGTATTTCGTCGAACAATACAATAGACCATTGATAAAGGTTGATTGAAATTTCCGAGCACTCAAGATTGCATTAATAATTCTGAAATAAATTTTGAGAAGTCGACCAACATAAATAGTAAAAGTAGGAAATCTGGTTTAGTTTTGGGAGAAGTAACAGTAGCTGCTGCTGCTACACCAATGAGTCAACTAGATTCTGAAATTGGTCCTTACGTTAATATTAGTAGTAGTCCTGTACAAGAAAACAGTACAGCCAAAGGCAACAATGCTTCGGTTAGTGTACAAATTGATCAAGAACAAAATTCCATAAGCAATGCAGCAAATGGGATAGCCGAGGAAGTCTTGCCTTGCTCGGATTCTAGTGCAAGCTCTCCTGTGCATGTGTCAGTTGAACAGAGTCGTGTTATTTCAGATATGGGTATTAGTGCCTCAAAAATAGCAGCTACGGATAATCACGATGACAGTTCGGTTCTTTATTTGACCAAGGCTGAAACAGAAGTTATGGCCGAACTGAATTGTTCAGACATGTCTAAAAAGAGAGTTGCTGGAAATTGTAAACACTCAGCTACTATTGGTGAACACCCAAAGTCTTTTGAGGAAAGCATAAAGATTACATCAAGCACTGGGGGCATATCGAAGTTAAACCAAAGACGCTTAAAAAAGCGAAGCTTTCTTTCAAAGAGCTTGTGGCTAAGTATAAAAAAGAGGCGGATGCAAGGAGTGCTAGTCGGTCAAATAATTTCAAGCAGTCAAAATCACATCCAAGACGAGACTTTGGTGGTTTGAATCGGCAGCAGGAGAACCTTCACAAATTGATGCTGTTTCAAACATATGGACAACCAATGTATATGCTATGGGGTATCCTCCGGGTATGTCTTATTCTTATCCATCTTGGAGTTGTTGCAATACATGGATGCCTTATTCTCCTATGGAATATTATCCTTTCTGTTCGAACTGGGCTCCTCCAAGAAGATTTATATTTAATCGAATTCTGAACAATGACCGTTTTAATCAAAGAAATCGGTCTGGTCCAAAGAGAAGAGGCAAAGTGGTTAAACAGGTTTATCAGATCAAAGAAGATAGAAGGGTGTCTCAGAATTCAAGTTTATGTGAGCGAAATGAAAGGCCGACCAATAGCAATGGAGAAATACAAAGTGCATTGGCTGGAAAACTCGTTGAGCGAGAGGGGAATAATACAGATGCCGGTACCATTGGTGCTTCAAGTGGCACGCAAGCCAGAACGGAAGGTCATGGTAGAGATATCAATGACAGAACAATTATTACATGGATGAGTTCTGACTTGCAGAAAATTCAGGATGTACGGTTAGCTGCTGCCAGCAATGTAGCTGTAGTTGATAGCAACCCTGTAAACTATGACAGCTTGATGGCCGATCAAAGTTCGTACAGATCAGGCACTGGGACAGGACTGCATGATAAGCCAAAGATACAAAGCATTAAAAGAAAGGAGTAACAACACCCCAGAAAAAGAAAGGAGTCAAGAAATAATTACCTCGCCAAAGACTTGCATCAGGTCGTCAATACCTTGGCCCATCCTATCATCCATATTCTTTAGCCATGCCATTAGGACCAATGTCATGGAGTCCATCCTCAGGTATGTCGTGTCCTTATAACCCCTGGATGCAGTCGTTATATCACGAAGGGATATCACCAAATCACCAAATTATTACACATTTGATTGATTAAAATTGTTTTTGTCAATCTACAAGCCGAAATATTTAAGGGTCAAACTTTGTTTTGTTCATGCATATATTTATTTCGGTTATACATGAGGATGGTAGTATATGGCCGATGTTTTATTTACATTGCCTTAGGATTCGATTAGTTGAACAGCATAGTGTGGTTCTTTTGTTATAGGTTCAGCTACTAGTTCTTCCAACTATCATGTTAGTCAATATGGCCGAGTAATTAGTTTTGGTTTGTTTATTAAGTAATTCGGCTGTTTAGTTTCTTTTTGGCTGTTTACAAAATAATTGGTAAGTGGCCGATTAGTAATTTAATATGGCCGATATTTGATTATCATTGTCCTTAGAAAAATATATGACCGGCGTTGTTTTTAATTACAGTGTTAGTATAAGACATATGGCTATATGGCCGATGCTTTCTTTACCATGGTCCTGAGATGCAAATTGGCCGAGCATTTTAGTACTGTTCATTTGCTGGGCTGGGCTGTTAGTTCTTTAGTTATCATGCACAATCCATGTGGCCGAGTAATTGATGTAGATTTATTTATTAGATAATTCGGCTGATTATTGTTGTTTTTGGCTGTTTGCAAAACGGTTGGTACGGTAGACTAGTGATTTGATTATGCTGGAATTCACATATGAAGAGAACCACAGAAGAATTCGGAAGGGGGGATCGGAGAAGGATTTTGCACCAACTAATTATGTGGTTGGAAGGTACAAGTTCTACTTGGATTGGCTGTGGTAGTATCTGGTACGTCTCAGGTGCAACGTCAACAAACAGCAGGATTAGAAGGATATTTTATTCTGTTTCCATCGGGAAGAATACTCGTATATGTATCCGACTCCGCTGGCTCGTGTACTTCTGCTAAAGACCATGCGGACCCATATATATTATGGGTGCGGCCGATTGTTTTTTCATATACACAATTGACTCAAAACAATCTACTATTACCATGTTTCTTTACTTTGTCTACTTTTCGCATTAGGTCAGTAGCTATGCTTTGCTAGTTTCCTGCAAACAAGCCGCGAGCTCCGGCGTCATCGGAGTGTCATCCTTTGCTGTTCTTGCTCATAAAATAGCAGGCTGATTCTTCGTCTTAATCGAAGAATTTATCTCTTTACTAGTTTGCTTGGAAACTAGTCGTGACGCTTCTACGAAAGTGAGGCAATTTCTCATTGGCGACTCCTGTGTTGATTTTTGGCGTCAACAGGAACCAGGGACCAGCCCACCTTCCTCTACCTGCTGGCGAGAAGCCGGAGGCGGGGACGAAGGGTGCCGGAGCAGGAGGCTGGAAGGGGATCAGAGGAAGGGGAGAACCGGCATACGCGTATTGCTCACCGCGGAGTCTCAGAGGAAGGTGTTTGGATGTCTCGGACATTGAAACGATGGCAAAGCGGAGATCGCAGATATGGTTGGTTTGCGGAGACATAAGCCTGACGTCAACGTCATCGTGACGAGTCTCGCGGCGACACCGGCCACCACCCGGCCTCCGCCCAAGTCGCTGGCGGCTGCGACGGGTAGCAGGCCCCGCCGTCGCTCGCGGAACCGCTGCCCTGCAGCCACCACTGACGGTGATGACGCACCGCGCCACTGTTCTCACCTCCTCCGCCTCCAAAGCTGAAGAGCACCGGGAACGACGACGGCGACGACGAGCCGAACGCCACGGTCACCACCGGCGGACTGACAGCACGTGCCGCCGCCTGGTCTTAGGCGTGGCGGTTGCTCGACTGTAGATATGGTTCGTTTGTGGAGACACAATCCTGACGTCAATGTCATTGTGACGGGTCCTGCGGCGGCGCCGGCGGCTGCGACGGGTAGCCGGCCCCGCCGTCGCTCGCGGAGCCGCTACCCTACGGCCACCACTGACGGTGATGACGCACCGCGCCACTGCTCTCACCTCCTCCACCTCCAAAGCTGAAGAGCACCGGGAATGACAACGGTGACCACGATGAGCTGGACGCCACGGCCACCACGGGCGGATTGACAGCACGCACCGCCGCCTGGTCGTAGAGCCGTGACGGTGGCTCGACTGCAGATATGGTTGGTTTGCGGAGACACAAGCCTGACATCAACTTCATCGTGACGGGTCCCGTGGCGGCACTGGCTACCACCCGGCCTCCGCCCAAGTCGCCGGCGGCTGCGACGGGTAGCTGGCCCTGCCGTCGCTCACAGAGCCGCTGCCCTGTGGCCACCACTGATGGTGATGACGCACCGCGCCATTGCTCTCACCTCCTCCGCCTCCAAAGCTGAAGAGCACTGGGAACGACGATGGCGACGATGATGAACCGAACGCCACGGTCACAACGGGTGGCGCGGCGGTGGCTCAACTGCAGATATGGTTGGCTTGCGGAGACACAAGCCTGACGCCAACGCTCATAGTGATGGGTCCTGCAGCGGCGCCGCCACCACCCGGCCTCCGACCAAGTCGCCAGCAAGGCGCGACGGGTAGCGCGCCCTGCTATCGTTCGCAGAGAGCCGCTGCCCTGCGCCACCACCGACGGTGATGACTCACTGCGCGATTGTTTCACCTCCTCCGCCCAAAGCTGAAGAGCACCGGGAACGACGACGGCGACGACGATGAGCCGGACGCCACGGTCACCACAGCGGATTGACAGCATGCGCTGCCGCCAGGTCGTGAGATGCGGCGGTGGCTCGACTGCAAATATGGTTGGTTTGGCGAAGACACAAGCCTGACGCCAACGCTGTCGTGATGGGTCCCGCGCGGCACCGCCACCATGCGGACACTGCCCAAGTCACCGCGGCTGGGGCGGGTAGCTGGCCCAAGCGCCGCCAAGGAGCCGCTGCCCTACGGCCACCACTGACGGTGATGACCCACCGCGGCACTGCTCCCACCTCCTCCACCTCCAAAGCTGAAGAGACCCGGGAACAACGACGGCGACGACGACGAGCCGGACGCCGCGGGTCAGCACGCGACGCCGTTTAGTCAGAGGCGCGGCGTGTGGCTCGCCTGGCCCTGCAGGAACCTGGCGTATTTGAGTACTCCCCACCGCCGTCCATCGCCAGTGCCTCGCGACTCCAGCAGCACCTCGGCCTCTCGCGGGCGGCACCGGGCGGCGCAGGCGGAGGAGGAACTGCGATCGGGCGGCGCGCCAAGAACGTGGCGGACTCGGGAAGTTGAGCTTGGCGGGCTGCCGCGAACCTGAGCGCGGCGTCGTCCGTGAGGTCCCGCTGCTGGCTAAAAAAGCACACGTGTGTGCCCCCGGCTTCGCCTTCGCTTCTGCCGTTAATCTTACCTGTGCCCGCGGGCTAACGGAAGTGGATTTCTCCCCCGTGGAGTGCGTCGCCAGTTTTAGTTTCCAGGTAGAAAATCCATAGAATTCCAGGCAAGCCACTAGCAAGTACCGCCGCCGGCGCTCGATCGGGGGCGGCTTTTATTTTTACCTCGTCACTTGAGAACGGTGGTAGCGATCGAGTTGTGCTTTGCCACTAATCATTGACGCGCCTTATGCATCATCGGCCTGGATCATCCTCCTAAGCTTGGCCCAGGTCGTACCAGCACGTGTACGCTAGGTGCTGCGCGTGCTGCCGGCCGCCACCAGCAGCTTACAATCGTCTATTCATCTATCGCCTCCGCCGCCGCATACTGGACGATCGAGCAGGTACGAGCTACAAGTTGTGGCAGGCCACCTAAGCGAACCAAGTAGCACAAGCATCATGGATTACGAAATGGCTGCAGCTTACGGTTCATGCAGCAGTGTGGCTTGACCCCAAGTCGGTCTTCCACTAGCCCCACGTACGGGTGACTCCATTTCTTCTTGATATAAGATGCATACCAGACTGATAGGAACGCTCTGCTTATCCGGGACTTGACCACAAGTCATCCTGCCGGGATATATATATCAAAGTGTGGGCTGTGTTAAACTCGTCAAGCGCAGCAGTGGAATTTGAGGAAGCAGGGTGCTTGAGTACCGCTCGATCGGTGTTAATTTAATTAGTTTGCTACCCCGGTTCTCTTCGAGTGCATCCTGACATCGTCGAACGACTTCCAACTTCCAAGGTGTACGCCATCGAGAGGTTAGCATGAACGCATCGTCCCAAACTTGCTGGATCTCTCTCTCATTCGTGTGGCTATCATATATACTTTGTTTCACAAATACGCCATATATATACGTAGCATGCTTCTGGTGATACAAAAGTTAACCTAACAAGTAGAAGAAATTGAGATCTTCGATCGTCAGCTAATTGACATAACTTTAAAATATCGGTACACGCATCTGCAAGCTAGAAAACATTAACAGATATATAGACCCTCAAACTGCAAGTCGACATTTTTTTTGTCCATCCGTGTTTCCATCCATCAGCATCCCGAAGAGTGAATATGCTGCTATGAATTAGAGATGATGGAATAGGACTCAGCATCTCCAAAAGCCCCTTAAAATCTACTTGCCTGCTGAACTAATAATTATGTCAAATGTCGAGGGCGAATTCCTCGATAGTAAAGATTCGAAGGGTTACCGGAACTAAAATAGGCAATGGCTCAAGAGTCATGAAGATTTAGACATGTTCAGGCCCTCGGAAGAGGTAAGACCCTACGTCCTATGTTTGTATGTGTATTGCCAGGAGAGCTCAGTCAAGAATGTGAGCGTCCAGAACAACTAACAGTCTCTCCCTTCCCAGATCAACCATACCCTCCTTTTATAGTCCAAGAAGAGTTAAGGCCCTTCAGTGGGTTGCAGTTATCACTAACAGCCGATCAAATAGCCAGTTACTAATAACTGCCTAATTGATTTGCCACTTAATGCCTATTCTAATACCGACTTATTATAGTACTTAGTACAAGATATGCATCATGATGTACAGGCGACTCCTGGCGTTCTCCATTCCGTCGCCCGACTGCCCGAGTGGTCAGACTGCCTGCCGAGTGCTTCCTTGTGAATGTGGCACCATGCTTCGAGTCAACCCATCTCAATCCAGTCAATAGGACACCTGGTACTGGGCCATGGTGTTATTTGCGCCAGTCGAGACTCCGTCTTGAAATCCACGACAGAAGCCCTCGAGCATTATTCAATTTGTTCCATAAATTGGATGATGCCTCGAATAGAAGAAACTTATCCGACTGTCTCTGTACTATACAGGCAGAACCTGGCGGGCAAGGCCTGGCTTGAAGTCGTAGAGCACAGAGCGGTGGTGTTCCGACTGCCTCCAGACAGTACAGGCAAGACCTAGCGGGCATGGCCCGGCTTAAGTTGTAGGACGTAGAACGGTGGTGTTCCGACTGCATCCAGACGGTACAGGCAAGACCTGGCGGGAATGGCCTGGCTTAAGTCGTAGGACGCAAAGTGGTGGTGTTTCGACTGCCTCCAGACGGTATAGGTGAGACCTGGCGGACATGACCTAGCTTAAGTCATAGGACGCAGAGCGGTGGTGTTCCGACTGCCTCCAGACGGTACAAGCATGACCTGGTGGGCATGGCCCAGCTTAAGTCGTAGGACACAGAGCGGTGGTGTTCCGACTGCCTCCAGATGGTACAGGCAAGACCTGGCGGGCATGGCTCGGCTTAGGGGGCCTTGGAATGTCCAGCCAATGACTGTTACCCCAAGATTAATGCGGGTTTTACCCGACTGGTATAGGCGAAGCCTGACTGACATAGTCTGGTTTTAAGTTTGGAATATTTAGCCGAAAATATTTCCGAGCTGTCATTCCAAATTATATCCGTAAATATCTCACATGTCGCTTTCGCCTCCCAAAAAGTGAGCTCCTCGATTTTCATTCCACAACAAGTAAGAATGGAGATCTCGCATATCTGCTTGTCAGTCTCCAAGGCAATGTTGACATGGAGGACCAATGGCTCCAACGCCTCGAGGCGAGATTTTAGCACGCGGCTCCTTAACCGCCTGCTATTCTTCACAGCGAAAGATATAAAATCACCCGATGCCTCATCTGCTTTTGCATCTTGGAAAACCAAGACCTTCGCCTTCCTCAAGCAGCCAAGTTCCTTAGGGCCTGTTTGTTTCAAGCGTCTGCTTGCTGCTTGAGCGGCAACGCGAAAACAGCTCATAAAACGCTCCGCGTCCGACGCGCGTTGGCTGGCCGCCCGCGACACGAAACGCGAAAAGTTGAACTGGACGGTGGGAAATCGCGAACGCGGCCCCGGGCTGCGTTAGCTCAAACGCGGCCACGCGTTACCCACTCCCGGAAACAAACAGGCCCTTAGACACCTCCGCCTAAACTTTTCACCACCGGGTGTTTTTTCTTCAATCTCACTCTGTTGTTCTTCAGACCCCTCTCTAGATACTCCTGGTACCAGTCAGCCAAGCCCCGAATATGGCCCGAGTCCACACTGTCGATCATCCTATATCCGCCCTCTGTACCGCGATGTTAAACATTGGGAGGATGACTCGAGCAAGGTGGAGTTCTACGGAGCCGATGGGGACCATCGTACAATCAACTTAGATGAAATGGCTTGGGACTAGAACAGGCCGGAGGAAATCCATCACGAGTACACCGAGAGCCTTGGAGTAAGTTGATCCCTAAGAAATTTTCAAGTGCCCTCTTGATTACCGTCTTGAATTTATTCTTCTTGCAGGAGATGAGGGATCGTAACCAAACATGCATGGAATTTATCCATGACATTGTCCTGGAGTTCCGTAGGCTCGAGACCGAACTGGCCGCCGCTGACAATCTCGAGCTGTTGAAGGAACTTGCAGACGCCAGATCTCAAGCTTTCTCAGTAGCTTCAGTCACCTCCTCAAGGAGATCTGAAGCTATTAAGAAACCAAACACCGAGTTATGGAAGCAGCTCGAGGAAGCCGATACCGGACCAAAGAGCACCAGTCGGAGAAGGCCCGAATGCTCCTAGAAATCGAGAATACCAAGAGTCGTACATGGGAAACAGCCGAGAAGAACGCCTGACATGCTAAAACAGCTAGAGGAGTTGGTTACTCAGGCCAAGAATGCCAAGAAGAAAATGCCTGACTGCTCACTGCCATGGAAAGCATAAATAAGGAGCGAGAAGAAATATCTTCAAATACATCGGTAAGAAAACCTTTAAATTTATGACCTATCTCACATTTGCTGATTTGTCTCTGGGTTTACAGAACTCTAGAAGTCCATTGAAGAGAAAGGAAAGAGATCCAAAGACCAAGGACGAAGCTCTATAGGCTTCTGCTGTGATGAAGACTGAATTTGACGGTAGGTCCTTGATCCCTGGCTAATTGTAAGCGCCGACTGATTCATCGCTCTGCCAACTAATTGTAAGCGCCACTGAATTTGTCGGATAAATTTCTTCTATTCGAGGCATCATCCAATTTATGGAACAAATTGAATAATGCTTGGGGGCTTCTGTCGAGGATATCAAGACGGAGTCTCAACTGGCGCAAATAACACCATGGCCCAGTACCAGGTGTCCTATTGACTAGATTGAGATGGGTTGACTTGAAGCAGGGTGCCACATTCACAAGTAAGCACTCGGCAGCGCCCCGACCACTCACTGGCAACGATGCGATAGAATGGAGAACGCCAGGAGTCGCTCCCAGACATCATGACGCATATCTTGTACTAAGTACTATAATAAGTCGGTATTAGAATAGGCATTATGGGCAAATCAATTAGGCAGTTATTAGTAACTGGCTATTTGATCAGCTGTTACTAATAACTGCAACCCACTGATTGGCCTTAACTCTCCTTGGACTATAAAAGGAGGGTATGGTTGATCTGGGAAGGGGAGGCAGTTAGTTGTTCTGACGCTCACATTCTTGACTAAGCTCTCCTAACAATACACATACAAACACAGTACGTAGGTTCTCACCTCTTCTAAGGGCCCCAACCTGTCTAAATCTTCGTGTGTCTTGAGCCATTGCCTATTGTAGTTCTGGTAACCCGAATCTTTACTATCGAGAAATTCACCCTCACAGTTGGCGTGCAAGGTAGGGGACGGTTTTTCCATAAAACTTTTCCCTCGTGATCTCGACACTGGATACACTATAATCACGATGGCTTCGTTGTTTTCAAACAACATCACTGGGGAAAATGCCACCAACCGCTTCATCAAATCTGCCTTCCGCTTTCGAGACGTTGGACTTCGCGCCGACTGCTAGGGCACAGTCACATTGATGTGTCCGATCACTATGTAGTTGGTGGCGGTGACTATTAAGCCGACTTCCGATGTTTCCGACTCCAGTCGGGGACTTGGGAGGAGGCGCCACGCCGCCGGAGGAGGCAGAGAATTCCCTTTGGGCCATAGAAAATCTTCATGATGACCCCCACAAACAACAACAACGAGGTTATGATTCCACAGCATCAAACTCCACCCAGCTTTAGGGAGCCGTGGCTCCTCGTCGCCTCTAGCTTCGCCCCTGATGGCTCCGTCCTCTTCAGCTTAGGCTGCTACTTTCTGTTTCGCTAGAGCTAATGTCATCATGGTGGCAGCATTGCTTCAAGGGCTTCAGATCCCAGCGAACAACCCATTGGCACCGGGCGCTAAATCAAATCAGTGCCTTTGTCAATGCGGCTGCCGTCTAGGTCGATTAGCCCAATACTTCAATTCGACAATTTGGCAGTCGAGGAGATGCTCCCGATTGTCAGGTACGCCGATGTGGACTCAGCAGTCCACTCACCGTACCACTCCGTCCCCGCCGCCACATCATGCGTCATCAAAAGCGTGCACGAATCCAAGGCTACGGATCGCAAGATCTTCATAGCACAATCAACACCCGACGGACGGAGAAGGCCAAGAGTAAGCGACCAGCGACAGGTTTGGGACTCCGCCACTGACGTTGAGTGGCCGACCAGTTTCAAATCGGCTGGAATTGAGAAGTTCAACGGGACTTCAAATCTCGAAGAATGGATGCAGACCTACAAGGTCGCTACTTGCGCAGCAGGTGTTGACGATAAAGTAATGGCAAATTACCTTCCTGTAATGTTGAAGGGAGCCGCATGGACCTGGTTCACAGGTTTAGCAGCCGGCTCCCTGAAAACATGGGAACAGCTCGAGATGCTTTCATCACGAACTTCCTTGGCACATGTGATCGAATTCGGGCGAGACTAGGACCTCTACCAAATCCATCAACGCAAAAATGAGATGCTTCATGACTACATCAAGCGATTCTTGTAGACGCTTAACACCATTCCCGACTGCTCTGACTC
Organism: Miscanthus lutarioriparius; assembly: GCA_904845875.1. NCBI lineage: Eukaryota > Viridiplantae > Streptophyta > Magnoliopsida > Poales > Poaceae > Miscanthus > Miscanthus lutarioriparius. The sequence goes on along the minus strand of CAJGYO010000796.1, from coordinate 7,671 downwards.
ACCATCACAGCAGCCTTCATGAAGAGAGTCACAAACAAGGACTTCATTAGGAAGGTGATGTGCAAGAGGCTGCGCGATGCCTGATAGCTATTTGAGATAGCTGAAGGGTATGCGGCTGCAGAAGAAGCTATGCTTCGGCAAGAGAAGGAGGACAAATACAACCACTCGGCCAGAAAGGGGAAGAAGCCCCAGTCAGAGTTCGAAGGTAGTCAGGACAGGAAGAGGAAGTCTTCTCATACTATCACGGCGATCAATTGCCCTGCACCATGGGGAAAGTCACGGGAGAGGTCTGACGTTGGCAAGGTGATGGACAGTAAGTGCACGTTTGTTCCGAATGCCACTCATTCCCTTTGTGAGTGTTTCAAATTTCAGCGCATCCTAAAGGGTGCCCAGGAACAACCTTCTGGCTCAAAGCCGGGAGACAAGCAGCCGGCACCTAGGGAGGATTCAGATTTCTAGAAGCCGAATGCAGAGCTGAACATGATACTCGGAGGTGCTTCTATGTAAGAGTCCAAGTGGTGGCAAAAGCTAACTGCTAGGAAGATCAACACAGCAGCGGTCATCACTCCCTAGTATCTCAACTGGCCGGAATATCCAATCACATTCTCTAGAGAGGACCATCCCGATTGCTTGCCTTAGCCAGGGAGGCATGCACTCATGGTGGCGCCCACAGTCGACAAGGTCAACCTCAACCGAGTCCTTGTGGACGGCGGGGCAAGCCTCAACATCATCTTCGCCAGGACACTCGATGACATGAAGATCCCAAGCAATCGGATCAGGCCGAGTGTAGTGCCTTTCCATGGCATTGTTCTAGGGAAGCCCGCTATTCCACTCAGGAACATTGAACTCCTGGTGACTTTTGGCACTTTGGACAATTGTCGTACCGAGATTGTCAACTTCGAGGTGGCCGATTTCGAGACGGCTTATCATGCCATCTTGGGAAGGCCGTTCATTGCGAAATTTATGGCGGTACCACATTATATATACCAAATCATGAAGATCCCCGCTCACAATGGTGTCATTTCTGTACAAGGTGATTTCCGATAGGCCTATACCTACGAAGCAGGAGCATATCCAACTCGTCGAGGTTTCTTGAGGTCTCTGTCGGGCGACAGATGTCAATCAAGCCACAAAACATCATAAAAGATCTCGCCGAGGTTCCTTCAAGAATTGGGTTTGGCCTGGCCCGACTACCCAATCAAGAGGGTAGCGCTGGACCAGGCTGAACCTCCAAGACGGCGATTATTAGTGCCGAGCTCGATCCTAAATAGAAATTTGAGCTCGTCACCTTTCTCCAAGACAACTGAGATGTGTTTGCATGGCAGCCATTGCACATGCCCGGCATTCCAAGGGAGGCAAAATGGCATGTGAGATATTTACTGATATAAATTTAGAATGACAGCTAGGAAATATTTTTGGCCAAATATTCCAAACTTAAAACTGGACTATGTCCGTCAGGGCTTCCGCCTGTACCAGTCGAGTAAACCCGTATTAATCTTGGGGTAACAGTCATTGGTTAGACATTCCAAGGCCCTCTAAGCCAGACCATGCCCACCAGGTCTTACCTGTACCTTCTAGAGGCAGTTGGAACACCACCACTCTATATTCTACAACTTAAGCCGGGCCATGTCCACCAGGTCTTGCCTGTACTGTCTAGAGGCAGTCGGAACACCACCGCCTGTGTCCTATGACTTAATCCGGGCCAATCCTGCCAGGTCTTCCATGTATAGTCTGGAGGCAGTGGTAACACCACCGCTCTGTCATGGCCTGGTGGACTTCAAGCTTGGGCCTTGCCCGCCAGGTCTTGCTCAGTGACGTCTAGAGGCAAATGGAGCACCACCGCCTATGTCCTATGACTTAAGCCGTGCAATGCCCACCATGTCTTGCTTGTACCACCTGGAGGTAGTCGTAACACCACCGCTCAATGTCCTATGACTTAAGCCGGGCCATGCCCACCAGGTCTTGCTCAGATCGCCCCGGAGGCGCCTGAACACCACCACTCTATGTCCTATGACTTTAGCCGAGCCATGCCCACCAGTGTTGCCTGTGACAGAGCTAGAAGAAGTCGAACACCACCGCTCTCGTGTCCCACGACTTAAGGTGGGCCATGCCTACCAAGTCTTTCTTGTACCGTCTGAGGCAAATGAACACCACCGCTCTATGCTCTCTGTGGACTTCAAGCCGGGCCTTGCCTGCCAGGTCTTGCTCAGACCGTCTGGAGGCGCTGTAACACCACCACAGCCTTTCTACGACTTAAGCTAGGCCATGCCCGCCAAGTCTTGCATGTATAGTTTGGAGGCGGTCGAGAACACCACCGCTTTGTGTCCTACGACTTTAAGCCAGGCCATGCCCGAGTGTCTTGCTGCACTGCCTAGAGGCAGCTTTGAACACCACCACTCTATGCTCTATGACTTCAAGATGGGCCTTGCCTCCTGTGTCTTGCCATTACTATCTGGAGGTAGTCGGAACACCACCATTCTCAGTGTTCTATGACTTAAGCCGGGCCATGCCCACCAGGTCTTACTGATCGTCTAGAGGCAGCCGAACACCACGCTCTATGTCCTGTTTACTTAAGCCAAAGCCATGCCCACCAAGTCTTGCTCAGATCGTCTGGAGGCGCCAAAACACCACTACTTTGCGCCCTATATGACTTAAGCCAGGCCATGCCTCGCTAAGTCTTGCCTCAGCCTGCATACCTGGGAGGCGTTTAACACCACCGCTCAGGTTTCTATGACTTCAAGCCAACCCTTGCCCGCTTCGCCTGCACCATCAAGAGAAGTCGAACACCACCGCTTCAGGCTCTATGACTCCAACCTGTGCCATGTCCGCTAGGTTCTCGCCTCTATTGTCTAGGAGGCAATGGAACACCACCGCTTTGTGTCCTACGACTCAAGCCGGGCCTTGCCCGCCAGGTTCTGCCTATACTGTCAGGAGGCAATCGGAACACCACCGCTCTATGTCCTATGACTTAAGTCGGGCCATGCCCGCTAGGTCTTGCCTATACCGTCTGGAGGCGGTGGAACACCACCGCCTCAGGTCTCTACTACTTAAGCCAAAGCCATGCCCGCTAGGTCTTGCTGCACTGCCTAGAGGCACTTGGAACACCGCCGCTTCGTCCAATGACTTAAGCCAGGCCATGCCCTCCAGTGTCTTGCTTGTACCATCCGGAGGCAGTCAAAACACCACCACTCTGTGCTCTCGACTTCAAGACGAGCCTTGCTCACTAGATTCTCGCGCACATATAGTACAGAGGCGGTCAGATAAGTTTCTTCTATTAGAAGCATCATCCAATTTATGGAACAAATTGAATAATGCTGGGGGCTTCATCGTGGATATCAAGATGGAGTCTCGATCATGCAAAATAACACCATGGCCTAGTACTAGGTGTCCTATTGACTAGATTGAGATGGGTTGACTCAAAGCAGTACCACCACATTCACAAGGAAGCACTCAAGAAGCAGTGCCTAACAACTCAACAATGAGCCACGGAATGGAGAGCACGCCAGAGTCATCTCAGACATCATGACGCATATCTTGTGCTAAGTACTATAATAAGTTGGTATTAGTATAGGATAGTAATAGGCATTAAGTGGCAAATCAATTAGGCAGTTATTAGTAACTGGCTATTTGATCGGCTGTTACTGATAACTGCAACCCACTAATCGGCCTTAACTCTCCTTGGACTATAAAAGGAGGGTATGGTAGATCTGGGAAGGGGAGGTGGTTAGTTGTTCGACACTCACATTCTTGACTGAGCTCTCGACAATACACATAGAAACATAGGATGTAGGGTATCACCTCTTCGAGGGCCTGAACCTATCTAAATCTTCGTGTCTCTTGAGCCATTGCCTATTGTAGTTCCGGTAATCCTTCGAATCTTTACTATCGAGGAATTCACCTCGATAGACTTATTACTCTACCGACTGCCTTTTATTTCAGCATATCGCTATAACGCTTTTAGCGGGTTTGGAGATTTAGAAAGTCGACTGAAGGGTGAATCGAGGAGGCTATCGGCCTTATCAGCAACGGCGACTTCCACCCTGGACTACCTGCATCCGGATGGCGACACCAATACGCTTCCACCTGGACTACCTGCATCCGGATGGCGCACTAATTACGCTTCACTGCCGCTGACTACCCGCATTGAGAACATCCCACAGAAGTGCGGAAACATTGCAAAATAGTCTGCACCGCAGTGGTTGCCCAGGAGGTGTCAATCTTGAAGTCCCACCACCCCAAGATAGAGTACTCCATCATCAATGACGGGTATGCTCTTGAAGACACCGAAGAGACGCCAGACTATACGCCGAGGCGAACCACTTGTCCTAGATTTTACAAGTGAGCTTGATGTAGACCCTTAAAGGATATTCAGACTCGTGTAATCGGCTCTCTAGAATATAAATTCTATGATAAATAAATATTTGTCTTCAATAATATCCATGTACCCAGCCAGCTTTGTATGCCTTGTTATTTGTATGATGTCCAAGTACCCAACTAGCCTCCGACTTCTTATAGTTTTATAATTGTGAAAGTAAAATAGTCAGAAACACTTAATACATAAAATGAATGTCAACACCATCTCCAACTGCTTCAAAGATGACAGACTGATTCTTAAGATTGTTAATAGCCAGTTAGCCCTCGACTGTAATATTCAGGAAGAGTGATGGACTTATAAGTGAAGGAACAGTTAGCCTCGATCGCTTCTTAACGAGAAATGTGGAAAAGAAACATAGCCGTGAACACTGTAAACCTAAGAAAATAAAATCATCTCCTGAGTGCTTGTATTGAACTGAAAAGTGTACAAGGACTCAAAAATGCTTGTAATGTACAAAAATTCTTGGAAACAGAAATATACAGTTAGCCCTCGAGTGCCTAAAGCAGTCGGAACGCTAGGTAAGCCAGCCAAATTACGTAGAAACGCTAGTAGCTGGTCGATGTTCCAAGACTTTTGTATCAGATATCCGCTTTTAGTTGACAATCTATAAGCCCCGGGTGAAGTAGTACTTGTGAGACCACATAGCCTTCCCACTGAGAACTTAATTTATTGCGTCCCTCAGTGGTTTGCACTCGCCAGAGTACCAAGTCGCCAACGCTTGAAAGCCCAACTGCATACACTTAGCTGATGATAACGCCAAGGGCTTGTTGATACAAGGCTGAACGGACCATTGCTCGATCTCTGTTTCTTCACGAATATCAAGGTCGAGCTGCATGGTTAAATGATTTGAGTCTCATTGAAGTCAACCACTTTCCCAAGTGATTGTAGCTTCAATTCTCGACGGAAGACTGCTTAGCGCCAAAGACTAGAAAAACGAGATTCTCAAAGAGAGCGGTTGGGAGTAGTCCATAGCGCCTAGAGGACACCAGGTAGCTCCCAACCCATGCAGACTTATAATTGTGCAATCGATCAAACAACTTCTTCTTGATACCTTGAAGAACCCAAGCGCTTGCTTCGCCGACCTGTCCGCTGTTCGCGGGTGTGCCACCCGAAGCAAGACGTAATCCGGTGCCAATGTCGTCGTAGTAAGCTGTGAACTTTATTAGTGAACTGAGTGCCCCGGACCAGTAATGATTCTTTGGGAACACCGAACCTGCAAACTATCCCGCCAAGACGGCGTGATATAGCAACGTTCGCCATGATCTTCCCGACTGGTTCTACCAATCCACTTAGTAAACGGTCAACTACGACGCATAAGAATAATATATATCCACCCTGGCCCTTGAAAAAGGACTAAGAATATCCAACCTCACACGGTGAATGGCCCAGGTAATGGAATGGTTTGTAACTCTTGTGTTAGGCTTGTGTTCTGCTTTGAGCATAGAACTAACAATTCTCACAAGTTCGCATAACTGCTTACGCCTAAAACAACAGTCGACATTAAAAACCATGTAGAAAAAGCCTTCCCACAATAGATTTGTAAACCACAAGTGGCTTTTGCACATGCCCAAGTGAATATCCTGCAGTATGGATCTACCCTCCTCCGTAGATACACACTTCATCAAATTCCCAAAGCGCTTACTTACGATAGAGACTCCTATCGATGACTGAATAATTTTTGGCCTGGCGAAATGTCAGCCTCGGCCTTACCCCGGCCGGGCCGGCCGAAATGTCTCGTGATTAAAAAAAATCCGTAAAATCTGAAATCCAATGGGTTTTGATGTTAGCAACTTCAGGAGCAACAAGTGGTGTTCTCGCAGCAATAGCGATAGACGGCTTATATAAGCTTCCATGAAAACCTCCGCCAAAGACAGAGAACGCCTCACCCCATCTTTGCCAAAGTGTCCGCTTCTATGTTAAATTTGGGTAGAATATGAGTGACCTCAAGCCTTCAAACTTGTCCCCAAGTTTTTTGCACTTCCCATACAATATGCTGTCATCTTGGGATCAACTATATCATTATCTTTCATAATTTACTATGAACTACCAGCTGAGAATCTCCATGAATTACCAACCTCTTTGTACATAAAGAAATGGCAATCCTCAAGACGTAAAGAATAGCCTTGTATTCTGCAGCATTATTGGACACTTCAAGTGTAACTGTAGTATATACTTTTAGCTTCTCACCCGGTCAGTAGAAACTAATACAATACCAGCTCACGCCTTTCCTCTTAAAGAGAACCATAAAACATAGTCCAGTACTTGTAGACCTCAACCGTGTTGGTGTTTGATACTCCATCCACTTGGCAATGAAATCTGCAAGAGCCTGAGACTTGATTGTTGTCCCTCACAAGACTCAATGTCAAACATCCCGAGTTCTGTGGCCCATTTAGCGACTGTAATTCAGAATATCTCGATTATGAATGATATCACCAATGGGGAAGGAAGTGATAACGGTGATGTGGATGATGCTGGAAGTAATGCTGTAACTTTCTAGAAGTGATTAAAATAGCATACATCAACTTTTGTATTTGGGGATACCGCACCTTGAGTCGCTTTAGTACTTCACCGATGAAATAGACCGGACTTTGATTGTTTTGTGCCTTTATTTTGGCTCCGTCTGTTTCTAATGCACCAATGTTGTACTAATGACATTAGGTGTTGCTGCAATGTATATGTGTGAATGGCTCTTTTCAATCGGTGTAGTCAGGATAGGTCGGCTTGATAAAATTTTCTTCAAGTCTTCAAACGCTTCCCCGAGCTTCGCGGGTCCATGTAAATCTATCTTGCTTGAGCAATCTAAAGAAGGACATTGGTCGCCTCTGAGTCGTGAAACCAGCTCGGCTAAGGGCTACTAAACAACCAATCAGGCCATGAACATGCTTTTTGAGAGGTCAAGACCTTCATTATCGAGGATGGCCTTAATCTTCTCAAGTTAGCTTCATGTCGCTGTTGAGAGATAATAAAGCACAACAATTTCCAGAATTCGCATTAATCAAGACACACTTTTTTAGGTTGAGCTTCAGACGTAATCAAGAGAGATTGTCAAAAGTCTCTGCAGATCAACCAAGAGGTCATTCAGAGTTCTTGATTTTACTACATTGTCAATCGTATAGGCCTCAGATTTCCACATACGCTTTTTATGTGAACAAGCGATGTAATGCAACATTGATAAGTTGCTCTAGCATTTTCAGACTGGAAAGGCATATAGACATAATAATAAATGCCAAAAGATCGCTCGGTGGTTACTCGAACTACAATAGGAAATGGCTCAAGAGACATGAAGATTTAGATAG